>JARHVA010010601.1:0-77500 GCA_037957365.1 Torreya grandis
GGTGGTGGTTGGGAGTTTTAATGGCATGCAAATGTTAGCATTTAATTATTTGAAATCTGACATTATAAAATAAAAAAATTCTTTATAAATTGACATGATTAAATAAAAAATAAAAATAAAAATATGATGGTTTAGAAAGATAAAAATATATAAATACAAATAAATTGAAAAAAATACAGAGTAAAGTGACAAAAATAAAAATTAAAGAAAAGTAAAAAAAATGGGACTAATTGAATTGTCATTCCATATTACGTAGATAAAATATTAACTTTTTATATTTAATGTTTTAATTATTACTTGTTTTCTATATAGATAATCATAATTAATCTATGGGTAATATATAATTTTACTACATTATATTTATAAATAATTAGATAACTATAACTAATTTATAGATAATATATAAATTTTATCACATCATATTTATAAATAATCATAATTAATTTATGGGTAATATATAAATTTTATTGTATTATATTTATAAATAATTAGATAATCATAACTAATTAATAAATTGGCATGCATATCTTAGATAAATCTATATAAAATACACTGACAGATATCATTCTAGAGGTACCTATATCTATTAAATTGTGAGTGTTTAGAGAATGATATATATCAGTGTATTTTACATAAATTTGTCTAAGATATGTATGCTAGTTATTGTTGTTTTTATTGGAAAAAACTAAAAAAGATACAACAATTGATCATCTAAATCCATGACCCTAATGGTTTCAAGTTGTTATTATTATTATTATTATTATTATTATTATTATTATTATTATTATTATTATTATTATTATTATTATTATTATTATTATTATTATTTTGTTTTTTTTTTGTTGTTTTTGTTATTGTTGTTATTATTATTAGAACAAACTAAAATAAATATAACATTTGATCATCCAAAGCCGTGACCTTAATGGTGTCAAGTTATTGTTGTTGTTGTTGTTGTTGTTGTTGTTACTATTATTATTTTGCTGTTGTTGTTGTTGTTGTTATTGTTGTTATTTTTGTTATTATCATAAAAAATTAAACAAGATACAATATTTGAGTCATCTAAATCTGTGACCCTAATGGTGTCAGGTTAATTGATCAAAATCTTTAAATTAAGTCTATATCACCACACTACCTACCTATGTCATCAAACCTAAAACCAAATAAACAAAAAAATTATGAGAATCTTATTGAAGGATACAAACACCCATACATAACTCACCATCCATAGAGATGGCTAACATGGGCTATTCTATAGGAGACATGAAACCACATAAGCTTCCAAACATTACTTTTCCTTCTGCCATCTCAATCTAATGCACCATCATGTCTAAAATATTCAAGGAATATTAATTAATACTCAAACCACTATATTTTGATGTTATCCTCACTATATTTAACCTAATAATTTAACTTATACATAAACCAACTAATATAGTAATAATTACATTTGGTTAATTTTTAATAAAAATTTAACCTTTTTATTCATTAATTAATCATAGTATTAATTTTTAACCATTACAATTATTTGATTCTTAAAATTTATTATTAAATGCTAGGTTTTTAAGTTTTTAAGGTTCTTAGGCATCAAACTAGGTGTCAAATTGAGTTACAAGTTTTCATTAAAAAAGGGGGGTGAACACATCTTTCAATAATATATCAACAACCACCTTCTCACTTAATACCTCTTATGACCATTATCTCTACCCCATATAATATTGTTAGAGTTTGTTGTTTCACCATTAGTATTTTTCCCCTGATTAAGGATCATGAGTAGTGATTTGAAACATTGAGAAATAAATAGAAACATAATTATTCCAAAAGCTATAATATTTAAAATAAAACATAGTCTAAAAATGATATTTTGAGGCCATAAACATTTTTGAAATGTTTTGAGGGTGGTATTTTGTTTTAGTACTCAATAGAATTTAATATGTATGAAGGATGTGCAACAAATTAGTACTTATGTACCTCCACATGGATACATACTTATAGATACACATTCAATGCATCAAAATCCTAAGGATAACATGGGTGCTTGAAGCTTATTATTTTTTGTTTTTTGAGTGTATTTTTTATGTTTTGATGAATAAGTTGGGTGCATTGTGGAGCTTTTGAAAATTTAATAATAAGGTTTGAAGTATCATTTTTATTCTGATCAGTATTGGTGATTTAATGTATTAGGCTTGTTTCTCATATTCAATTTCAAGAAAGTGCAAGTAAAATCTTACTAATATTATGGTAGATCAACATGAATGTTTTTTTAATTGAGTAATTATTTTGTATGCTTGAAGTTATTCATAGAATGCCATAAAATAATGTTTATTAGTTGTTTTATTAATGAAACATTTCAAATAAGAGCAATATATTTATTTTTAATATTTATGGAAATGATTTTTTAGGTATGGTTTAGTTTAAAATAATGATTTATAAGCATATATTTATAGCTTTAATTTTGTAGAGTTTTCCAACCCAACTCATATTAGAAAAAAGGATTAGATTTATTATCATTTTTTTGTTCAAAAAATCACTCACATAGTTTAATAATTATTAAACAACATATTTATGTGCATAAGAAGAAATTTTGTTGTATTGAATATAATATCTAATTAGTTGACATTAAAACAATTTCAGTTTTGAGAAAAAAGTTTTAGTTTGTGATTTTTTTCAAAGATAAAGTTGGTAAAAATGGATTATAATGTGTCTCTATTATATATAGGCAATATATCCTTCAAACAATAAATGTTATATTCAAGAAATGTTATTAAAGATGCATGTTTTCTTGTTCAAAATAACTACAATGTTATCTTTAAATAATTAAAATATTTCAATGTTAGATTAAAGCACACTCATTTTTTGAACAAAATGGTCTGTCTAATTATCAAAGGAAGTTTTATTTTTTTAACCTCTACTTGTATCATTGCATAATTAATTTTATCTCCATAAAAGCATGAAATTTAACCTTCTCTTCATGTAGTTTTTTGGGTTTTATTTTTGGGCAATGACATGCACTTTTTTGTTGAGATTATGGATCACTCTAAAGAAATAAGGAAGATACTCCAACTATGCATTATTTAAAAAACACAATGTTAAATTTTTTGAATCCTAAGCATATCTTATTTGGTTTATTTGTAATGAATGTTGCATTTCAACTCAATTTTGTGGAGAAATGATATTTTTCAAGTTATTTCATTTCAATAAAATGGTTTTCAATTGGACAAAAATTTGTAAGTTTTTGAGATATTTTTTTGAAAGCATTGAAGTTCAAACCTCATTATGGATCATCAATTGAAGATATCAATTTTATATTGAAGTAATAAAATTAAATAACTTAGCTTTGGTCATTTTTTGTTGATAGCCAATGCGATACTTTGAGTACATCTTTAAGTCTCAAGAAATTCACATTTTACTTTTGATTTTAGATTGATTTTTAAAATAGGCATCTTTTGACAAAACTATTTGGTGAAAGCTACAAAAGTAAATATATTTTATTTTATTTTGTTTTGAAAAAAAAATTGGAAAATTTTTAACTATTTGATCAATTTTTTTAGAAAGGTTGAAATGTGTTTAATTAAAATTTGGATTAGGGCTTAATATAATAAAGATAGGATATTGTGTAAATCAAATTGCATAATATATAGAACAATCACACATAAATTGATTGAAACTTACTATATTTAGAAAGTTTATAAAAGGGAAAGTACTAATAAATAAATTAGCTATAAATATGGTCTAAAAGACTCCAATATTGATTATAAACTAACTATGATACTATCTGAGGTTCTTGTGAATTCAGATTAAGGTTTCATTGTATCTTAGGAAAAAATCAATGCTATTTGGAATTCATTAGCCTACGTGAATGTCTCTAGGGTACAATTTTGTCTCTTAGGGTTTTTGACCCCTATATAAATTATTAAATATGTGAATTCACCTATTTGTCTTGTATGTCTATTAATATGCCTTAACTTCATTTTGGGAGTCATTGTGTGCCTTCTTCTTCACTCTAAACCTATCTCATTGACAAGAGAAAAAATATTGTAAAGTGAAGGAAATTAGGAAAGGGAATGGGGTTTTGATTGATATAAACACCCTATGCATTAAGAATTGCCTACATACCAATAATTCTAAGAGGGATGAAACTCCATGTAGTTCTCCCATGCTACTATGGTGTGTGTAAAAAACTAGTGAAATGTTATATGCTGGTGAAAATGTGGTGTGATCATCTGATCATAAAAATAACTTGTGACCTTGTTTTTATATTCATAACTATCTCAGGGATTATTAGGTTGTATGGAATTATAGGAATAATAGGTACGTTCTTCTTGATGTGTAGTTAGATATTCTAGTGATTACAATGCTACAAGTCTCTTTCAAACAACAAATGGGTAGAAAGTGTCCTTATATAGTGAAGATTTTGAAATTTCATCAAATTAGGATTATGAAACGTGTAAAATGACCTATTAGGATGAATTTGAATTTAGGATATTATCTAATACTCTGATTAAATTTTTAAGTCTCAAGAAAGTCACATTCTACTTTTGATTTTAGATTGCTTTTGCAAATAGGCATCTTTTGACAAAGTTTTTTGGTGAAAGATGTGAAAGTAAATATATTTGATTTTATTTCAGTTTGAAAAAATAAAATTTGGAAGATTTTAAACTATTTGATCATTTTTTTAAATTTTTAAAAATATGTTTAATCAAAATTTGGATTAGGTGTTAATATAATTAAGACAGGTTTTGTAAATCAAAATGCATAATATATATAACAAGCACACATAAATTGATTAAAACTTACTATCTTTAGAAGTTTTATAAAAGGTAAAGTAATAATAAATAAATGAATTAGATGGAAATAAGTTATAAGAGACAAAAAAATTGACTATAAACATATTGTGATACTATGTGAGGTTATCATGAACTGGGATTAGGGTTTTATAGTATCTTAGGAAAAGCTGCACTATTTGAAATTCACTAGCCTGCCTGAATGTCACTCAAGTGAAATTTTATCTCTTAGATTTTATAACCCCTATGTAAATTCTAAAATATTTTCATTCATTTATTTTTCTTGTGTGTCTATTCATATACCTTTGATTAAATTTCGAATTCATTGTGTGCCTTTTTCTTCACTCTAACCCTAGATCATTGACAAGAGAAAAAAAATATTATAAAGTGGGGGAAATGGAGTTTTGATTGATGTCAAAACTCATGTTTTGAGAATTAACTACATGCCAATACCTAGAAGAGGGATAAAACTCCATGTAGCTCTCCCATGTTACTATGGTGTGTGTATAAAATTAGTGAAATGTTATATGCTGGTAAAATCATGGTGTGATGATGTGATTAAAAAAATGACTTGTGAACTTGTTTTTGCATTAATAAGTAGATCAAGGATTATTAGGTTGTAATAACTTATAATTATGAAGAATATGTATTTACCTCTCAATTTTTAGCTACATATTATAGTGATTACAATGATAGAATCCTCTTATGAATAAATGGGTAGAAAATGTACTTATATAGTGAAGATTTTGATATTTCATAAAATTGGGCTTATGAAATGTGTAAAATGACCTATTAGGATGAATTTTAATTTTGGAAATTATATATTAATTTTTGGGATGGTGAAACTAATGTTTTAAACATGATCAACCCATAATATTGTCCTGAGGAGCAGTTTCATCTAAAGAATAGAGATAATCAAACTTGAAGTATGAATGAGTTAAATAATGCATCTAGTTTGCTTGGAATGAGCAATAATAACATATAGTATCATATTTGAATTAATATATAGGATCATACATATATATAATTAGAGGAATAACATTTGAAATAGTGAAATTTAGCATATGTTAAGTGTGCATAAGGGGTGGTCACAAGTATATTGTTCTAATATTAAATGTTAATTTTAGTGTCTAAAAAGGGATAACAAGTAGAATAAATGAATGTGTGTTTATTTTTGAAATGTTTTAATTGAATTTTCATGGTATTATAGTGATATAATACATTAAATGACATGATTTATATGATTAAATTTCATTTTTTAAATTACAAATAATTGGTTGAATCAATTAGGGATAATCATGTTGAGTTACATGATTTTGATTCAATTAATAGAATCCTTATAATTGTGTTTCTCTTTTAAATCTTAAGGAATATGTCAAGTTGTATATTAGGTTCTTATATTCTACTAAGGAATAAAGCTTTAGGTAAAAATAATCAACAAGATGAAAATATACCACTTATATCTGGTGCATACTTAGGTAGACCCTTCATGGCTAGAAGGGCCCCCAACGTGTTTATGTTAGGCTTTGGCCATGGTAACATGGTCTCCATTAAATTTATTGATAATTATGCATTTGTATGTGATGTTTTGAATACCATACCCCATGGTGATTTCATACACATGAACCTTCCATTTGATAATGATCCTACTTGGAAAGCTTCTTAAATAAATAATTATAAACCTCACCATTTTATATGTGGATTTATAATGATATATTCTCTCAAAGTGCCTCCTACTACTGATGATATTATTTCACCTATCAGATAACTATATAAAATTAATACAATACCCTCGCTAGAATCCCATAATACCACCATTACACCTATAAATTATGCCTTCTCAAGTCATAAATGCACCCAAATATTTTTAATCCCAACTATGGTAACATATTTTATAGAAAAAATAAAGTTTAATATTGATTATTAATCAAGTTGATTGGGTAGGATTAAGATGAATATGACCTTGATAGAGCATGTATACAATGGAAAATTTAATTGACCTACCAATCAATCATAGATCAAAGAAGATAAATTACACTTACACTTCCACATGTGGATACATTTAGACATCCAGGGTCATGACCAAGATGGATATAATAGACCTAACCAATGGGTCTCTTATCACAATAAAATCATTAGAGAGTGCTTTAAAGCCTCTAGTCAAGCAACATCTTGTAATAAACTTATCTAGGTCCTATGTTTTTTGTTATTCACTAACTATATTCCAAGTAAATTAAAATCTAATCTAGTGTACAATAAATCTTGTGGCATAAAATTCAAGTAATAAACATAAAAATTAAACATGCATAGAAGATATATACTTAATCCAATGTATATGAAATCCTAATGCATGGGAGAGAAGTAAAAATGCAAATTTATCCACTTTAACAAAGTAATAATAAAGTTAGGAATACTTACCTTTGAATATGAACCCACTAAACCTTAATTTCTCCCTTGTCCAAGGTGATTTCTTAAGAGGTTGTTGTGTTATGTAAGAATAATAAGGTTAAGTCAACTCTAAGCTACACAATTTATCTATGCATTTAAAAGGCTTATACACAAGACAAGATCATTATCTCCAATAGTAGTATTAGAACCCTAAGCAATGTTCCTCAAGTATAATGGTGGATAAGTAGATGCATAATATAATATTATTCTTATTATCTTCCTAATAAATGGTAGAAATGGATGTGTATATATAGTTAAATCTAACCCTAAACCTTTCTAAAAGTTTAACCCATAGGGTTGGCCCAATTCAGCCTTGTATCATTAATTAATAAAATCAAGTTAGGTCCTAGACTAGGTTTGCCAAGGTTGATCGAGACCCATAATGAAATAATATTAATATGAATACAAGGTCAACCTAGGTTGTCATTGTTTTATAAATTTTAAAAAGGGGTTTTGTCTTGGTATGGGTTGAATAAGGTAATGAATTACTTGGAAGAGTGTGTGAGGAAGGAGGAAAAACTTAAGGAAGTATTTAATAGATGGTTATTCAGATGGAAAGTGGTAGTATAGGGGAAAACAATCCTATGAAACACCAATGGTCTACCCATTCATTTCTTGATTCACTCTTTAAGTCATGTACTCAAAGAGATCAAGACTCAACCGGTTTATATAAGAGATAAAGCATTAATAATTGATAAAGTTTTAAAATATTATATGTATACATATTCCCCACTCAAATATCATCACATGTCACGTAGGTATAACATGGGATGGTACTTTAGGAAAAAGACATAGAAACACACAATATTGAAGCTAAATAAGTTATAGTAAGAAGTAAGTAAGATAAATGAAAGGATAAAATTTAAAAATTCATACCTTTACTCACCTTAGTATTGTAGATAACAAATTAAGTGAAAGAAAAGTGAAGCTTTCTAATGTAGGGAACATTAGGTAGACCTATAAAAATTAGAAAAAAAACAAATATTTTGAAAAATATGCATGTAATATTTGAAAATATTCTCTTTAATGCTAGGATTCTATAACATCTTGCGGTTTCAAAAAAGAGCTATTAGAAATAAATATATAGTTGAAAAATGGAATATGACGGTAAATATTTGACAGGTAAATATTTTTAAATATTAAATATAGGGTGAAAATAATTTCATTTATTATTTTACTATTCTAAAAAAATGTTAGTCTAAGAGACCTAGTTTGAGACTAGAGAGTGACCATGGTGAAGAGATCATAAATATGACATGGAGGATGCATAGTGGCCATAATGGGTGTAATACAAGTAAAAAAGCATTCATTTAAATTTTTTGATAAATTTTAATTAAAATTAATCTAAATATATAAAATTGGATGGTAGACAAAATATAGACACTAAAATGGATCCTAGGAAATTTTTAGGTAGACTAGGGAAAAAATATGGTACTGGGAAAAAAATTAGATTGATAAATTCCTAAGGCATTTATGGTAAATGGTAAAAAAATAAATGTAAAATAAGAATAGAGTCAACCCTATCGACTTCGTTTACAAGGTTAGAGAAAAACAGGGGACCGATTGCATAGTAGTGGGCCAATATAGTATCATTAGATATGGCTGACTATGTATAAGTTAGGATGATATAGTTGTTAATAGGGAGATGGCCAACATAGTACCCTCTATTTGATGCATTTCATACTATGTGGCTGATATATTTTGCTAAATGTGGCCAATTGTGTACCAGAAGGATGATATAGTTTGATAAAACTAGAATATAGTAGATTTAGTATTAAACATGATGATAACATTAGAAAGAAAAAAGCTAACTGCATAGCATTAGCCTAATGTAGTATGATAAAAATATTATGGATTTTATTTAATATTAAATAGTTTGATTATGTAGAAAAATGAGAAAAATATGAAAAATAAACCATACAAGTTGATGAAGGAATTAATTTGTAATTTTTTTAAAGAATATTTAAGAATGTATTTTATGATTATGATTATGTTTATTATTTTGTAGAGATTCTAGATATTTTTATGCATGGTGGATGATCTTATAGACTATATTTATTGGAGTAGTTGTCAGACATGGATAGAAATCAATTAGTCACCTTAGGATTTAGAGGTATTATGGAGATGAGATGGATCCCACTAAGTGTTGACCTTGTTGTCATGTTATTAGGATCATGGTAATGGTTGACCAAAAATTTTTGGTGGGAGATGGAGGGGAATACTATAGAGGTGCCAATCACCTTGGAGGATTTCCATGCATTACTTATATTTCCTACATATAGGACACTGGTGATTTATGATACACTAGAGTTAGAGGATGAGAGACAAGACTTAACCTAGTGGGTGATAGGATTGGATAATATCTATCTTTGATTAAAGTGAGTTTATTTGATGTTTATCTTGCAGCCATTTTGGATATATAGAAGGTTATGATAGGGCTTGTGACAACATGAGTGTTGTGTCACAAGTCAAATGGAAAGGTATCATTGATGTAATAGACTTATGCTAGTCAATTTTAGATCAGGGACCTTTATATGATCTTAGTTATATCATTTCAGTCTAACTAATGCATGAAATTTATGGGACACTATCCTAAGGATAAAATATGATGAGACCTATTATTCTATTGAGTGCATGGATTTATGAGAGATTCCCTATGTATTAGATGGTTGAGTTACCCCATGCAGTCCATAATAAGTTACCTCATGTTTTTTGATGGAGCTAAGACCATGTAGTGTGTGTCTTATCCTATGTTCTAGCATTGTTGACTATCACACATTGGTATATAGTGTGGTATTCATATACTCATATAGTTTCCATATGGCTAAGTTGGGCCATTGTGGCTATAAATTTGACATGTGTCTAGATCATAGGCCACTACACTTCATGAGTGCAACCTCATCTAGTAGATTGTATACCTATAAAAATAAGACTGACGTATCTAGATGGCCCTCTAGTAGTGCCTATTTATTGGGCACAGAATGCTAGAGAACCAATATGGAGAAGAGGTAGAAGGTTACTTATTGAGATATTGATGATTAGGTCTCAATGAGCTAGACCATGGGTTGTTATGACATAATAGTAGGAGGTAGCAAGCCCTAGAGTAGATGACATGATGTATGTGAATAAGAGGGATGTGGGAGTGTATTAGGGACCACATTAGATGTGACATCAACCTTTACTATCTCAATGGAGATAGAGACTATTGACACAAGGAGACATAGGTAGTAGATGTCATGCAGGGGGATCATACAATGGTGGTAGGAAACAATTGGTCTATAGAGAGGCTATTGAGGATAGTACCATGGTGGGATTGGGTGGTGAATACTAATTTTACATTGGTGTGAAGTTAACTAATGGAGGAGGTTTTTGACAAGTGAGTAGATGGTGAGACCATGGTTAATGATACCAGTATTGGTGAGAGATGTTTTGATTTAATTTCAAGTTTTTGATATAGAAAAATTATTTCATTATTGATAGATAGATTATTTAAGATATATAGACATGTAATATAATGTATATTTGGTTTTTAGTTTTATAGATCCTATGGTAGAGGAGGTCAGGTGGGGAGACTTAATTATGGATACACATCATGACATCTTAGATGGGGTGCTAGTATTGTATGACCCTACCACTTTATATGATACTTTAGTTCTATATATCCCAGATCATGTGAGCTTGTTTAGCTAGTGGGAGAGGCTACATGATAGCTATAGGTGTGAGGTGATGGGTTATAACCACTTGTAGGGGTAGGATCTTGGGAGGCTCAGGTCTAGTAAGTCTTAGTATAGGAGTGAGCTACATACATGGTGACTATGTTCTAGCTTGGATAGGTACAAGCCTAGGTGGCCAAACTATAGGGATAGGTTGATGGATTGAGATCCTAGATTACCTCTTTATAGTACACCATTTAGAGGGGTTAGTCACAAGTGTCGATGGGTAGCATGGATAGGCCATAGGATAGATATGATTGATCACAACCTTAGAGATATATCTATTTATATTTGTACATATATTATATAAAACACGTGATATATATATATATATATATATATATTTGTGTGTGTGTGTGTATGTATATATATATATATATATATATATATATATATATATATATTTATATATTGATGTTGATGGTTCATTGATCTTATGAGATGTACTAGGATTTAGATATGGATGCATGGATATATTTCATTTATATCGCATGTATTTAGATTTTTCTGTATATGCTATTGGAAATATGTTATGTATGTTTTATTTTATATCATTATGTGATACACATGCATGGTTAAAAACAAAAAGCCAAAAATGATTTGGAAAATTATAATTAATCAAAACAAATTTAATACACACTATATCATGATAGGAAATGTGTAAAAATAAAATATGAATAAGTATAATAAACAAAAGTGGTAAAGCGGGTAAAAAATGTTTGTAAAACATTTAAATATTTTCACTAAATTAAAACAAACTATATCACATTTGGAAGTATGAAAATTTGTGATAAAATGGAAGAAACATGAAAATCAATGGTATAAAAACAAACAAATAATAAAGTCAATCAATCACACTAAATTAAGTTGGGAAGTATGAAAATAAAAAAATGTAAGTGGAAATCAAATTAATCATACTAATTCAAGATGGAAAGTATGAGAAATTTAATAAAATAATTGAAAACTTACATTAAAAATAAAAAGATAAAAGTGAAGGACTTATGAAGTATGCATAAAACATACTAAATCAATATGGAAGGTATGTAAATGACATGTAACTCATAATTTAACACAAATTATCTCAAATTTGATGCATGTAATTTTATTTTGACTTGGTTATAGTATGTATTGGGTATTATAATATTCTATGAGACAGGCCTAGTCTGATCCACGGTCTTACACTTTAACTCACAAAGGGAACACCAATAAGGTGGAAACAACTATGGGAATGACATAAAATATGTTTTATATGTGGTAATTTGTGATGAGGTCCTGGTCGTATCCATGGTATTATAATATAAATCACAAGGGGAACACCAATAAGGTAAATGGTAATAAGGAAATATTTTATTATTATGATTTATGAGGAAATCTAGTCCTATCCATGGTTTTACATTGCAACTCATAAAATAAAATAATATGGTGAACAATCAATTAATAAAATAATATTTCTCAAGGTGAAATATTAGGAATGTTTTAATCAAAGAGGGAATGTAAATATCATTATATATTCATCTATGAGAAACCCTTAGGAAACGTGATGCATACTAGGTATAAGAGAGAGACGCAAGAGTCTAATGACTACCAAAATACAAAAGATAGCTACTCACAATAAATAAAACTATGTATAGACAAATATGTGAGGTAATAATATCAACTCATGTTTATTATATTAACATGAAAATAAAAGGACCTACATTCTCATAACATGTTCCTTATTCCTCAGGATCTCATACAGATCCATTGGTATACTACAAATATTAGGTACTTATGTGAGAAAGTAGGTAACACTTATAGAAAATTTTAAATTATCCTATCCCAATATACTATCATACCACACCCAAATGGACCTCAACTCCATCATGAGGCCAACTATGGAGTTTGAATTTCAATTATAAATATGAGATGTGTTATGAATCATGTCTTCAGTGTGATTAGACTTTTGAATTTGTATATTTCCTTTTTGAATCATTGCCTTTTATTTAAATGATTTGGATTTTAACTTTTTTTAATGGATTTTATGTGTCCTCCTCCATATATATTTGGAATAACCAACATGAGTGATATAAGTGATTCACACTTATGAAATTTAGAGTTTGGTTTAAGGGAGACTAAGTATCCAAAGACATGATTGACTAAACACTTAGTCTTACCTATGAACCAATATGTAATCTCAAGGTTCAATCATATGTATGCTTAGTATGTGAAAGGAATATAAAGGAATATTTGGAGATCAAATTAGGTTGGTAAATAGTAGTAGTACAATGATATGTATTATTTATTAACTAATAATATGATAGCTAGAGATACTAAGGGAATCAAGGTTTGTATTACCAAGTCACAATAATAATTATCTAATTTTTGAGTGAGATAAGATAACAAACAATCTTTGTAAAATAAAAAGAATCCATGAAAGAAGTGAACTCAAAACATAAGTATACAATCATGAAAAGAATGATAATAAGCCATAATAAATATTAAAATAAATGAAACCATATAAGACACATAAATCATAATATAATGATCCATGTAAAATAGATAAGTGAAACCAAATTTGACACATAATCAGGTGTATAAGATATAAAAAATGGATCACATATCTAATACAAAATCATGACATAGAAAAATGTGAAAAAACACCATGCCAGGTTCATAAATACTGATAAATATTATCCATAACATCTGAGATATCTGTATGAAGCTTGATTCTGATGATATCTAGCATCTCATCAATATTCACAGAAAGTTTTTGAAATGCTTCCTTATAAATCTACTCAATTAAAAATTTAGTTGTAAATGATAGATAATCATGCTCATGATGGATCTTATTCATAGGATAGTCAAGGAGATGAATATATGTCTAAATGGGAATAATATCTATGCGGTGAGATTGAGGTGCCACTAGTAGAGAAGGAGTAGCCTTTTATGTGGGAGACCTATGGAAGGAGGGATGATTGGTATGAGTGTTTGTTTAAAGTGATCACAAAGGTGTTACTAGAGAACACAACAATGATCAATATGATTTGAATTAAATTAGGGCCAAAGACAATATACTTCCCCATATTTAGGGATATACTTTAGAAATATCCTAGGATGAGGTATAGCCTTATCTTTGGGTTGAGTAGTGGTTGGACATAATGTATCAATATAATGAATAAGTTTTTGGTAATGAGTGGAAGAGTTGTTATTTATCCCATGGAATCAACATATACATTTGTTAGTAGGCTTTGGGGGCCTAATAACCAAAGAGGTAGAAAAAGAAGCTAGGGGAAGTTGATATAATTAGAAATCTTTGGTCCAATTACCAACAAATTTGTAGATATCAAAATAAGGATGATTAGCCCATTGGGTAGGCATGGGATCAATCCATGACAAAGGAGTAAGGCCATATCCAAGGGAAGGCAAGGCTAGAATATAAATTGAACTAAGCTCATTTGAAGGTAAATCAAGAGTAGAAATAGGACTACACTCATCTGAGGGTAAGGTTGACTATGTATAAGGTTTAATAATAGTAGCTAACATCTCCTAATAAATAAAACTATAAGTATTATGGTATCTAGAAAATTGATAAGGGCCTATCATGGAATGATGCATGAGCATACTCCTGATGGGATTTGATATAATTAGAGGTGTACCATGTAAGTGTTCTATTTATAAGATATGAAAAATAAGAATAAAACTAGTATTAGGTAATATAAAGTAAGGAATGCTAAAATATGAATTAAATGACTAAATTAAGGAAGAGTGATATCAAAGAATGTCAACATTTCTAGCTTGGATGAGTTTGACTAATAATGGGTTGTCTAAAGCATATCCATCATCATAGTAAAGTGTATGCAAGTATATGGTACATGTAGGTATGAATTTATCATCAAAGGACATGTGATGGATATAATGTCTAGTCTTGGTTAAGATAATAGGTAAATTAGTGACAAGTGATTCATGGGAGTAAGGTTGCAAAGAGGGAGAAATTTCAGTGATAATATGAGGGGATAGATTAGAGGATTTGGTCTTGAGACTAATATTATCTAGCTCATCATCATCAGAATCTAAGAGGTTAGGTGTAATTTTCTCAATTAATTTGGGTTGACCATTCTAATCTTAGGTGTAA
The DNA here is from genome assembly GCA_037957365.1 of Torreya grandis. Lineage (NCBI taxonomy): Eukaryota > Viridiplantae > Streptophyta > Pinopsida > Cupressales > Taxaceae > Torreya > Torreya grandis. Next base: position 15,054 of record JARHVA010010601.1, read on the forward strand.
CTTATAGGATAATTAAAGAGTTAGGATTACCTAAATGCGATACTAGGCAAAGGTTCAAAGGTAATAATTTTAAAGACACCATGTTCTTGAAATTATTTTAAATTCCAAGGGTTCATGTCTCCTTGAAACTTGTAAATATATCTATTATATGGGAGTTTGATTCATTATCATGTAAATGAGGTGATTGATCTCATACAATAGTCCAATGTCAACCAAACAAGATGTTTTCATAAAGTGAAAATTTAAATATCATATATTTCATGCAGATAATGATAGAAGGAATAATAATGAGAATCCAATCACAACCTAAAGGAGGCATTTGTCTTATATTGTATCTTTGACACGTTCTACATGTGGATTTGAGGTTGCATTCAAAATATCCAAGTGTCTTAATGAAATCAAGGGAGGAAATTTAATTACCTTAACCTTCATCAATTAAGGCACAATTAAGTTGGATAACAACAATTTAGATGCTAATGAATAAATAAGGATCATCCATGTGAAGCAATATCCCATTGGAAATCATGGAATATATAGGAAACTTATGTGAAATAAAAATATCCATTATTTCATCAACATGCATGCACATCTCTTCACATTATTTAAGGATACTATCTTCAGATATAAATAAGGCAGGTTTATATCCTACTGAAGGATGACAAGGGATGCTCACTTCAAAAAATGAATGAAATAAATGATTTTAATGATTCGGAGAAGTTTGTATTCATTATAGGAAAGGTATTTAAGATGGGATATGAGAAAGCTATGTAATGGGATCCCATTCATCATAACCCATGGGAGGAATTATAGATATAGGCACGCAAAGTTGCAAAAGATCATAGAAAGTAGGGATGGATGTGTAATTAAATTTGTCTTGATAAGGTGAAGTTGGTTTAGGTTGAATACAAATGAGTTGATTTAATTTAGGTGGTATGATTATAGGTTGATTTATTTCTTTTGGTTGGATTGAAGAAATATTATTGGATGTTACCTTATAAGGTGGATGTTGGGGGAAGATTAGAGATGGTATGAGAGGTATAATCAAGTTGTGTTATTGAGAGTGTTGCTTAAATGGTTATAATTTCCTCTTTCCTAAATTGTATTAGATGGGATGGGGAAGTATCCTGAATGATGTAGGATGATTGAGAGGTGTGTTGCATAGATTTTGGATTTGAGTCAATAAAAGTAATTACTCTTTGCATGTTAGTCACATCAACCACATTTTTTCATTAGTAATGAGGTCTATAATATTTTCAACATTATTTATATAATTAGTAGGCTTGTCAATTTTATCTTAGTGGTTGGGAAGAGGATCTTTATAGATAGCAAGATGAACATTACCTTAGTTGAAAGCATGGTTTTTGTTTTGCATTTCATGGGATTTATAATAGACCATATTCTTGTTGATGCTTTTGAATAAGGGTTTCATGATAAAATTTTGGACAAAGAATAAAATTTATATCTATATTGTGTAATTATCTACAAGTCTCATGAGAGTGTCCCCAACTTGCATGAAACCAAAAAATTATTTGGATCATACCATGATTTCATAGGATGAGTTGGGTCAAGATCTTGTGGTAGAGGTCTTGAAAGACATTTTTGAAGATTGACCAAGGATAATCATTTGTGTACATTAGTGTGTTTGGGTTGAATAACTATAGGAGTGTGAGTGTTGTTTGGAGGGGGAACATGCTCCATAACATTATATAGAATGATTTTTTGAATGTTATGAATAGTGTCGTAGGTATCAATAATCCCATCATTTATTTTTAAGGAGCACAAAAGTGAAAATTTTAGGCTGAGATGGTTCAAATTGATGCATGAGGACATCTTTTTGTTTAGCTTGGTTGAGAGGTTATTACAAGGTTCTTGGAGAGAGCGAGTCCTAACCCAATATTTCAATTTTGGGTATAAAGAATTAGTGAATGAGTGTAAGAGGTTTTCATCCACCATATTATTCTCACATTTTTAATACAAGTTATTCCTTAATTTGATGAAGGATTTTGCAATTTGAATTTCAAGTTATTTTTAATTTATAAAGTGGGCTAAGTTGTTTTGAGGAAGGTCACTAGTTTGAAATTCTTGGACAGGTGAGTGAATAAAGTCTTCAAGGATAGTGATAGAATGGGGTTTTAATTGATTATACCAATATAAAACATATATTAAGGGTGTTTTATCTAATATTCTGGTAGCAACAAATGTGTTAGTTTTACCCAATCTTTATAAAGGTTACCAAATGTCTTTAAATGCAATGTGGGATCAGTGGATCCATTATAGGTGATAGTGGGTGTGATACCTCCTATGTTAATATTAGAAATTTGAGGTACTAAAGGTTTATTTTGTGGATATTTGATTGTTTTATAAATTATGGGTGGTTATGGGATAATGTTACCATGGTAATCCCTAAGGGGGTGGGGGGAATTTGGATTGTGTGATCCCCATGAAACCTATTAAGGTTAGTTTTGAAGATGAATGAGATGGTTTTGAATTTGCATCATATAATTTGTGTTATTGGTTTGAAAGGTATGAATTTTATTAAGTGTTTGTAATAGGATTTGGTTAGTTTTAGAAACATTTTGACTATTGTGCACATCATGTGATGCATTAGTATTAGTATTAATATCTTGAGTTGTATTATGAGTAATATCATGCACCCCACTAGTGGCATGAGAATAATTGGCCACAAAATATGCAATAGTCATATGGTTAAGGGTAAGTGTCTTTTAAAGAGGCTCACTAGAAGTTGAACCTACCATATTAGTATAAATACTTGGCATGAAGGTTGAAGAAGTCATAGAAGAAGATGTCATGGTGTATGAAATAGACATGATAGAAGGAAAAGGATCAAATTCAAAGAAAGTGGTTTCCCCAAATCCATGAGAGAAGGTAGGGGAGGGAGAATGAGGTTCTTATACTTGAGGACCTATCATAAGACTATATATAATTGAAGGGTCTTTTCCTCTATGCTGAGGAAATTCATTAATGAAAAAGAGCATTTTAGTTGTGTACTCTAAATCACACTAATCTTCTAGTGATAATAAAGGATTATGAACTAAGGATGAATGTGGAGGTATCCCATTATTGTTAGTGTGAGTGGAAACATGGACATTATTTTCATCTAAGATGGGTTCCACAAGCTATCTTGGGAAACCTATTAGGATTGGTAAAACTCATCATGTTTGTCTTATTTAACTATGTAAGATCCTAAAATAGGAAATTAATGATGAATGAAAGAGGGTAATAAGTTAATGGAAATAAGGATCAAATGATAAGATATAGAATCAAACCAATTGATGGTGTTATGTAAAGTAGGAAATAGATTAGGGTGTAAATGACATAGTCATAAAGGTCGACTATGTACTATAAGATAAGAAATAAAATAGGTTAAAAATGATACACATTTGTACATGTCAACTATCTACTCTAGAAGGATAAACTAAATAAGATGAAAAATATACATAGTTGTATAGGGTGACTACGTACTAAAGAAAGATCAAAACTAATAGTTTGTAAGAGATTGTGACAATAGGAGTGATAGTGTTTTGAAAATAGGGAACTTTTTTACAAGATATTAGCTAAGAAAATGTATTAAATCACACAATCAATTAGATCAATGTGGTTAATATAATTTGAACTATAGATATTACAATTTCATTTGTATTATATGAATTATTTTGGTGTTGTAGGGTGCTTATTATTATAATATTATCCTAAATACCCCTATCATAAAGTCTAACTTGTACTTGATAATTTATTTTTACAAATTACCATTTTACCTCCTTAACCACCCATATCTAATTACAACCCATAATATCTTAATACCCTAAAAACCTATCCATGTATAAACCCAATCCTAAAAAACCTATGCATATACACCTAAATTACCCATAGTTAGAACAAACCAAAGTAGATAAAACCAAACTGCTACTAAAAAGGGAAAATCAGTGATGATTTTCCCATCATCAGTGTTGATTATACTGATTGGCAATGATCTCTCTCTCTCTCTCTCTCTCTCTCTCTATATATATATATATATATATATATATTTGATTCTTTAGTTTTAATAAAAAAATTAATCTCAAAACACTTATTGGATTTCCTTAAGAGAATTAAGTTGAATGTTAACACCATGCTATCAAAATTATGCTATACCTAGTCCACATTTACTATCATAATTCAAGAAGATTGCCTGTAACTATGGGAGGAAAACATTCTAACTATAGCCATTTCAGAGTAAGTATTTTATCTTAGTTATTTCATTTCTTATTACATTTTATCTTTTCCTATTCATCCCACTTTCAGGACATAATATACATCCCTATTTTCCATTGTGATTATCCTCTGTCACCTTTTAGCCTTTTATTTTTAATTTGGTGTAGTTTTAATAGAATCATCACCAATTTATCTCAATCATCTCTAATTTATCTTAATCAACACCAATTATGTATGATCAACGTCGATACCTACACTTTGTTTTAATATATGAACCATTCAATCCTAGAATCTCTATCTTGGATCAATATGATTTGATTTTCTATCTCTTTAAACATGAAATTCATGTGTAGATGACTCTACTCAAAATTGTGCATGACATCATTAATATTATTGATCTTCTTATCATCTATCAACACTTTTTTACCAACTAGAGTGATATAGCCTTTAAGTTATCACTTTATACCATTTTTTTTTCTCCCTCAGTTGAATCTACTTTTGAGAAACTAGAAGTTATAAAAGAGGATGTGAATACTACTATAGTTTATTGGGTTGAATAATTTTCTTACATTGATAGCTTAAATGAAGATTAATTCATAACCATTTTTCTATCGCATCTAAATCACATTTTATCTTTTGTAAATTTAGTGTTTATTTATCCACTTAATTGTGAAATAGTGAGATGACGTCCACTTGAGGAAGTTCATAACTTCCTGGGACTAATTCCTCATTAGGAAACTCACATATCTATTTATTAATACAATTTGTCCAAGTTGTTTCCTTGTGTGAATGTTATTCTTACAAGACAAAAATAAGTTCCCTTATTGACTAGATTCAAATGGTATGAAACCATATTATCATCTCCAATTATTCTTCACAAACCCTAAATTTATTTAAGTTTTTAGTAGATAATTAAATTAAAAGGAAAAATGAAAAAACTACTATAACATTCTAGCATGTTTTATGGGACCCCTAAGGTCTCATTATTCTTATTACATTCTATTGTGAATTTATTCACTCATTTCCTCTTCTCTTAATTTGTTGTCTTCATTCAAAATACATATCCAAAAAAAATCACTCTTTTTTTTAAGGTTTAAAAAGAATTCCATCCTTCCTTTGATTGCTTAGATAATTCACATAGAGTAATCTAGGCAGATCAATATATCATAGTAATCACTTTTTTTCACACACATACCAAACCACTTACATAATCAATTCATCAAACATTGACATAAGGAAACTGACTAGGATTTCATCACCTAGCAGTAACCTTCATCTTGACTATATTACATAGATTTCACCACCAAGGGGAGAACTAACTTAGTATGTTAACTGAGTATAAACTCTAGATATCAAGTATATACTGGCAAATCATGGGTCACCCTAACACTATGATGTGTGAAGTGAGGGGGTAGGCTCAAATACCAAGCCATGTACCAATTTTAATACAAAGATATTTTTATCCTCGACAAACTTAAAACCATCTATAGAATGCCATTTAATAGTACCCTTATTGACATGTTTCCTTATCACACTCTAAAGTTAATTTATTAAAAAACTAAACCTTTTAAGTACATTTTTTTAGTGTGTGTGCCTTTTTCCACTAAAAAGAGATAATCAAAAAGAATATTGTGTGATTTTTTATTTTCATTTCTTAATTTTTTTATTGCTACATGGTTTTAATGTGATAGAAATTTATAAAGAAAATAAAATGCCTAGTCTCAACCTCATCCATGGAGAACTCATCTAGTCCTCCTACTTCTCTTGAGTCTATGGGGAAGGGTATTCCACAATTCTATACTCAAGGAAATACTAAATTTTCCACCATATTGGATAGTAATATAATATATCTTAATCATTGCCTTAGTACTCAAACTATCCTTATTCCACTTCCCCTTGTACACATTTTTTGGGAATGCTTTTGGAATTCCCCTAAAAGGACCTGAAGGCTTTATCTATAGTGTCCTCCCTTAGCAATCCTCCCCTAACAAGTTTTGATACTAACACTAGACAACCCTCAAATCATCCACCTCTAGTAACATCTAGTGATCCATCTCTAACTAGTACCCAACTTAAAATATTACCACACCTCAACCTCCATTTAATATACCTCTTACCATGACACCTTATAATGTAGTGATATTAATACCCATAACTCTTCCACCCATCCAAACTAGTGCAGATTCAAGTCCCCAGACTCAACCTTTAAAACAAGCTCCTTTGAGTCAACCTCCTTAGTATTACATCCTAGTGACTACCCAATACATAGTTCCCTTGCAAGACCTTGGATCCAATTATATACCATTACAATCCCTATAATATGTGGTAGCATCCCAATTGATTATAACCACTTCAATTGGTTGCCCTTTTCCACTCTATTTCCTACCTATCAACATATGTAATAGAATGCTTGGTAAGTATTCCTCAATATAATACCTAGCTTGACCTTATGACCATCCTTATGATTAGGATGGAAAATATAGAATCCTCTATCTCTAGGTAGAAAAATATGCTTACTTATGAGAAAATCTACAATGAACCATTACTCTAACAATCCCTAGTAGACCATCCCCATCACAATGGGAACTTCAAAAATTTATTAAATTTCAAAATAAATAAGATCCTCATAAACACATTCGAGTTTTTGGAAACACTTTTTATCTTACATCCCATGATGATGCTATTATCCTACAAACTTTTCCCATGTTTCCAGTTGGATCAATTTTAGACTAGTACAGTTTGATCCCTCAACATTCTTTATTCTTTTTTGGGTAGCTATCCCAAATTTTTTTAGAGCATTTTTCCAATAACATTGAAATAAAAGTGAACATCACTAACCTCTATGCCATTAGACAATTGGATGATTAATATATCACTAATTTCATGGCTAGATGGAGGAGTCTTATGAACCAACTTACATTTTCCTTTCCTCAACCATAACTAATCAAATTATTTACAAGATCATGTGCTAAACATATCTCATCAACATTATGGGTTCAATCCTTAAAAACTTTTGATGAGGCCTCTTATATGGCATATAAGCTATAAATTTGAGATTTATAGGAAGGGAAAGTAAAGTTATGTAGTAAAAACTTCAAACCTAATACCTCTAAAGGAATTCACAATAACAAGACCAAAGGCATTGATAATATTGTGATCTTAAAATAAACACCCCTATAGACAAAAAACCAATCCAAACCCTCAACCTCCTAAACATAATCCTAAAAACCATTAACACCTTTCCCCCATGTTAGTACACACCCTTAACAAAATCTTATTCCTATATCCTAGATACACTCTTAAAAGTATTTATCATTGAAATTCCTTTGATTAGACCTCTTGATGACTCTTACCCCAATCCTAGCTAGTTTAAGGAAAATGACTTTTGTAACTAACATAATGTAATAGGTCATGATTTCAATAGGTGTCACTACATCAAAGGTCTAATAAATAACCTTATTGGTTAAGAAGAGTTATATTTAGATAACCCTAACACTCCCCTTAATCAATCTATAGGCATTTTTAAGCAACCATTCCCTAACCATGCCTTTACATCTAATTTTATATAGGCTAATTCAAGATACACCTCAAAACACAAGACCTATGTTATTAGCATGGCTCAATGTCAAACTCTTCCTACAAAATTTAGTAGTACTTATAAAACATCTTTCATGATAACTAAAATACTAGATCTCTTTACAAGAGATGCCTTCTAACCATTTGAATCAATTAGATCTATCCCTATGACTCACTCAGGCTTTTTGGATCTAATTATTTGGGACCCTATCAAGGAAACATTATCTCAATCCATTTAAGATGATCAACTAGAAACAAAGGATGAGAAAGTTGTAAAAAAGGATGCTTATTTAGATATCCTAGAAGATACACATGCCACTCCTTTTATCATTAAAACACATTCATCTATCATACCAATCCCATGTATCTTACTCCCACTTAAAGAGACTATTACATTACCTCAAACATGCCCAATACCATCTACCCTCATATCTCGAGAAGATCAAAATCTTAGAGAAATTAGGGGAAGTTCTTTGGGAATTAGAAATAAAAACCTCAAGGAATTATGAGAAAAATCCTTTTAACATCTTCTCATAAGGATTAAAATCCCTAGAGAAGATATCCCTACTACCCCTAATAATATTCAAAATGGGAAGGTGACTTTGCCACCTATTCAAACTAGATTATCCATATTAGGACCTCATCCTTCAACAAAACTAAAAGCCACCATTATATAATCCTCTTCTAAAGAGCATATATCATTATAGAGGGATCTTCCCACTTTGATAATTCCAATTCATAACCATTTAAATCCCTACTATCCACAAGGCTTATGTTTAAAATCTTATCCCAAGTACAAAGTAACTACTATAGGGAATATTCAAACAACCATTTTGAAGTATCAAGTCTTGAAAACAAATGCAACCTTTATGCCAATACCTAATAAGGTTTGAAAACCTAGTCAAGATCCATTGAGGGGGTCTTCCTCTAAGATTCTCAATCAACTTCTTCAAATTTCCCTTATCACTCTACCACCCATAAAACTTGTTAACCCTCATTTTAGAGACTAGTGTGGTATTGGGTTAAGAGTAAATGTGTGTATCATCGAATAGCAGGACATGATACTAAAAATTATAACAGATTAAAATTTTTGGTCCAAAACTTATTAGAAGAGGATGATATTTTAATGGAATAATTTGGTCATGACTATCCCCATTATCAAACTACTAGGGTCACATCCACCTTATAAACTAGTATATTACCAATAGGATTAGAATGAGTTTAAAAGGAAGATATAATCTTTGATAGAAATCAATATCAACCCCTCTTAAAACCTCTAGATTTGGATGAGTATGAAAACATGACAAATCTACCATTATTTCAAATCTATGTGATTCACATAGCTATATGAACCTAGACCCAGGGGTCATAAGACCCAAAATCCTAATAAAACCAAAGTGACTATTTTCAAAGTTTCTACTTCTACCAAAAATAGTCCTACAATACCCACTTGAAAACCTAAAAGTTTTATTTTAATAAAATACAAAATAATAATGCTTAAGAATTGATACAAATATCTATTATAAAGTAGTTTCATCACCTCTCGGTCAAGATGTCTTTATATGAACTTGTCTAAAACTCTCCAAAATATCATGATGCTATGATAGAAGCCTTGAAAGCTACTAAGATATAATCCAATGAATCCTAGACTTTATTGGATTTTATCACATCTCTTAAAAATTAATCATCCATAACATTCCATGACTCCAAATATCACCATTTTAGCCTGATGACCAAGATCCACCACTATTTATCACTACACAAATTGATCAGACCTAAATTAAATGAGTAATGATCAATAATGGAGAAATAATAAATACTATCTACTTTTATGCATTTAAGTAACTACAATTAACTAAAATTATTGTATCCTAATTTCTATCTATTTTATGATCATTCAATGATATTATAACCCCTATGTTAGGAACAATTATCCTTCCCATCCAAGTAGGCATGCATACTCTCCTCAAGTTATTTTACATAATAAAAGGGCATTTTAAATACAACATATTATTAAGACATCCTTATATATGTTACATGCTTTCATCCCCTCCACCTTGTACCTATATATTAAATTCAAGTATGTGGGTAAGATCCATAATGTTAATGCTGATACCCATCCATTTAAAACTTTAAACCTTACCTTTTGACTAAATTATGTCTTAATTCCATTATAAAATGTGATTCCATCATCATCCAATAAAGCATCATCTAGTACAATAATCCCTACATCAAAAATTGATGGCAAAGAGTCTATTGATTTTATGTTTCAACAACTATCAATGGGAGAATATTAGTTACTGATGTTTAACACTCTCCCCACTCCCCAAGAATATTGGTATCCAAAAAAGAATCATGTGTATTACCCTAATCTCATGGAACTCATTTCCTTCAGACCCCCTTTATTTCACACTCATTTAACCTATAAGGGGATTGATCAGCCTTCTTCATGTCTTGGTAGCCAAACCCACACAAAATATTTCACCTAAAACTTCTCATTCCTAGATAAACATCACTTCACACAAACATACATGCAACAGTGTGCTTGAAACGGGTTTGGCATAGGATTCTATGAACAAGGTTTACATGATATCATGTTAGGAGATTTTAGGAAGCCCCATGAAAAACAAACATAAGTTTTAAAAAAAATATAACTATCCCAAAAGCTACTCTTCTACCTATTATTGAAGAAGAGGACATGCCATTCTCACCATCCAACACCATATCTATGATAGATGACATTCAATCCAATTCTTCAAACTTTTTATAGTCACTGCCATCACTAGAAAACCTATTATCTATTGATGTAATGGGGAGTTAAAAAGCATTCCTCTTTCCTACCCAAACATGAGAGGTCAAGATTTTACCACCATCTCCATTCTTTAGTTCTAAGATGATGAGTCGATATTAACTCATTTAGGCATGAATAACTCTCATCTACACAATTTTGTTATATCTAAAACCTCTAGTATATTAAATGAAGATACCATCTGAATTAACATAGGATCTCATGAGATTATATAAATTGTTAAGGTCAAAAAATATGTATATCTTTAGGAGCACCAAGATTTAACTATGTTTCTAGTAGATCATAATGAAGCATTTGCTTAGTCTTATAGTGACATGCATGGTATCGATCCTGTTATTGTCATTTGGAACATTGTCATATTCCCTGATGCCAAGCCTATAAAACAAAAACTTATAAAGATGCATCCTCACATTACACTCTTGGTTAAATAATAATTACAATGTCTCTTGTACATCAATGTTATCCAATCTATTAACTATCCTCAATGGGTGTCTAATATCATCCCTGTCACAAAGCCTAGACGAAGACTATGCCTTTATACTAATTTTCATGACCTTAACCTTGGTTATCCTAAAGATGATTTCCATCTCCCTAATATTGACTAATTAATATACTTAATATCTGATCATGAAATGTTATCACTTATGTATGTTTTGGTTAGATACAATTAGATCCTTATCATCCCTAAAGATCAATATAAGACTTCATTTATTACTCCCTAGGGGATCATCTACTATTAGATTATGCCTTTTGGCTTAAATAATGTTGGGGCCACCTATCAAAGGGACATGACCTATATCTTCAATAACATAATCCATAAAATTGTTTAAGATTATGTGGATGATCTCCTCAGTAAATCAAAACTGAGAAAAGACCATCTTCTAGTACATAAAAAAATTTCACTCACATAATCCAATTTTGTGTTTATCTCAATTCGAATATGTGAATTTTTAGGGTTTTGATGGGTAATATTTTGGGTTTTATAGTCTCTATTCGAGGGATAGAATTTGACCCCACTAAGATCAAAGTCATTATAGGAATTCCATCCCCATCCAATATTAAGCAACTTCATAGATTACAAGGAAAATTATAGTCCATTCATCATTTTATCTCCTAATTATCTGATTGATGTCAACCATTCCATCACATCCTAAGTAAATATACCCACTTCAATTAGGACTCTAACTATTAGGAGGCATTTGATTCCCTTAAGATATATCTTCTCTTACCACTAATACTCATTCCTCCTAAGGAAGGGAAACCTTCTTTCTTGTATATTTTAGCCACTAACTATGCCCTAAGATCCATGTTTGCCCATTGTGATGAGCAACATAAATATTAGGAGGTTTATTATATAAGTTACACTCTCATTATATACAAGCTTCATTATTCACATACAAAAAAATTATGCTCAACACAGGTCTTTATAGATTCCAAGCTATATCATTATCTACTCAATCATAAAACATATGTGATCACAAACATAGATCCCCTACAATTTATGCAATTCAAAGCCTTATCAGAATCAACAAATGGTCAAATAGATCATGATTTTTGTGGAATTTGATCTTAAGTTTATCCACCAAAAAATAGATAAAGGTTAGATCATTACTGATCAACTTTCTAAAGCACCTCTTAATGATTATCAACCAATAAATTATGAATTCCCAGATGAGTCCATAGCCTCCACATCTTTATTATATACACAATATCAAATGAATATTTTCTTTGATGAATCAAAGTGTGATAATGGTGGGAGATATATAATTATCCTAATCCTTCTAGAGGGGGCACCTATACCTTTATATTTTAATCTTGATTTTGATGGCACTAATAATATGGTAGAATATGAGGCTTTTATCATAGGTATCCAAACCACTTTATCCTTGAGTATTAAATAAATTAATATATATGATGATTCCTATCTTGTGGTTAATCAAATAAAGGGCATATATCAATTTAAAAATGACACCCTTGGGAAGTATAAGACCTTGGTTGATCAATTACTAGTTGATTTTAAGCTTTATTATATCCAAGCCACTCCCCAATCAACTAAAATGTTTGTGGATACCGTGGCCTCCTTGGCCTTGTTGATCCCATCTTCATCTTAGGAATATAAGTTATGTGTCCTCATATAAAAGGCTAATCAACCTTCTTTTACAAAAATTGATCTTCCTTCTACCATAATGTAGAGGAAATCCCATTGGATCTTTGTTACATGCAAATATTCAATAATTTATCAAGGGGGATTATTCCTCTAGATTTATCCAAAAATGGCAAGAGAGCTTTCATGCATTGCATCACATGTTTTGTCATACTAGGGGCTGTTCTATATAAGCATGGTCTTGATTTTATCCTTCTTTATTATCTCCAAAATCATGAAGCTACCCTCGCTATCAAAAAATATTATGATGGGTCATCTGGTGGACATTTTAGTGGCCACATCATTGCCAAGATAATATTATGATTAGGTTATTATTTGCCAACTTTAAATCAAGATTATTGTATGTTAAGAAATTCATAAAATTGTAGTATCATGTTAATCTATCACATGTGCCTATTCATGCATTATAGGTAACACATGAGCTTTACCCATTTTCCTAGTGGGGGCTTGATCTTATAAGTCAAATCAATCCTAAATATTCTTAGTACCATGGATTTATCATTACTACCACTAAATATTTCACTAAGTGGGTGGCGGCTATTCCATTTATCTCAACCAAAGTAGATAAAATTATGGAGTTTATTAATCACAATATTATCTGTCACTTTGTCATTTCTCATAATATCATCAAAAGTAATGGAAAATATTATAAAAAAAAAGGTTCAAGAGCTCTATGACTCTTTTAACACTAAGCTAAGATTTTCATCGCTTTATTATCCTCAAGCTAAAAAATAGACCAAGGCATCTAGTAACACTTTTATCAAAAACCTAACTAAATTCATCAATGAAGATGGAAAGAACTAACATCTTCATATTCCCTTTACCTTATGGGCTTATCAAACTAGTATTCAAACCCCTATGGGTGCTACCTCTTTCTCTCTAGTTTATGGTGTCAAAGTTGTACTTCCTCTTAAGGTTTAGATTCCTTCCCTTCATAACTCTCTTAAACATATCATTTATGAGGATGAATTCCATCAAGAATGATTAACCCATCTTGAGCTCTTGGATGAGCATCGATTGAATACCCTTGACCATCTTCATGTATATTAGGAATGAATAAAGTGCACCTATAATAAAAATTTAAAATAATGTGAATTTAATGTTGGTGAACTTGTCTTGAAATAAAATCAACATGTCACTAATATGAAAAAGAGAAAATGAGGAATTTTTTCTCCAAATTGGCTTGGACCATATATTAACACCCATAAATATGGATATTGGGCATATCATTTGGACTCTCTTAATGGAAAGCTAGAATGAGAACCTCTTAATGAATTGAATTTGAGTTATTTCCATAGCTAATAAGTCTTAATAATCTTGATCAATCTATTTTTTTTATTTTGGTTTGATTAGATAAAACCATATCCCTTTCTTTCTTATAAATACCAAATAATGATATATAGAGCCATGTGGTTATTCAACATCATGTCTATCCTAAATTTGAATATGAATACCTAGCTCTATTCATAACATGATATAATTTGATAAGCTCCACCTATAATGGGAAGGATCCCCAAATCATTATTTCCTGAAACCCCTCCCTATCACCCCAATAGTTCATTTTAGGAGAAATAATATCATCTTTTACAACAAAGCTTTGGAAACAATTATAGGATACCTTAAGCCAATTCAAAATAAATTGAAAACATTAGAATCAAATATCAAGCAAATAAAATCATTTATAAAAAGGCAAAAATAACATACTAGATCCATCGAAGGAAAATTGTAAAAAAATATAAAAAATATCAAAAGTATAGACTGCTCCCTTAAAAGATAGCTACTTCAAATAAAAAAATATCTTTCAAATATAGAACACTCACTTGAAGGATGGCTATCATGCATAACATATCCCAAGAAAGCTTCATGCATTAAGCATCTTTTTCTAAATTAGTAGACTTCCCTCATTGATCAGTCTACATGGATTAACATGAAAGGATCCTAGAGTTGGCTTTAGTTTTAGGAATACAAGGTGAAATTATCTTCTTAAAAATTTCACTTTTTATCAAAATCCTGAAGCAAATACCTAAAAAATTCAATCTCAAACCAATAAATCCTTAACTTAGTTGAACTAAGGTTGTTAGGATATTTATTAATAGTTAGTTCAAGATGCACATGCAATTATTAACAAGAGGTTTTTATTTGGTTGTGGTACAATTCAATAATGAGTAATAAAACCTTTGTGTCTATTTATCCTAAATAAATCAAAATTGTACTGATTTATTATATAAAAATAGGATCACCACATATATCTTGACCATAGTGTAAGAGCATCATAATTAAAACCATGACATCACATAACATAAATTCGTAATCCATAATATAATCCAATCAATAATATAATTTACATACATAATCATGATCCATACAAATTTTAATGTAAATACATAATCCATAATCTAAGCTAATTAATAATCTAATCTACATCCATAATCACATAATCATAATCCATAAACATGTAAATGTAAATCCATAATAGATATATCACTTCATATAAATAGCTAAATCCATAATCACATAATCTAAATACAAAGCATCCTAAAATTAACTCCATGATCTATAACATTTCAAATCCATAATCTAATAAACTCCATAAAACAAATTTACATTACATAATAGGAAATCCTAATGCATGGGACCAATAGGGGGTCTATATCCATAAACTATAATTAATTTTCCACTGTATACAGACTAATAGGGGGTTAATTTCCCAATATATTTCCCAATTAATTTCCTAATGTATAAAAATTAACTCCCTATGGATATATATTGTTATTTGGTCATTATATTTAAGCTAATGTATAAGAAATCCTAATTCATGGGAGAGAAGTAAAAATGAAAATTCATCTACTTTAACAAAGGAGGAAAAAATTCAAGAATAATTAACTTTGAAGATGAACCCATAAAGCCTCAATCTCTCCCTTGGCCAAGGTATTTTACAAGAGGTTGTTATGGTATGTAGGGATAAAAAGGATAAGTAAACTCTAGGTTACACAACTTCCTTATACATCTAAAAGACTTCTCCATAAGACAAAATATGTATCTCCAAGTGTAGTATTGAAACCCTAATCAATGATACTCAAGTATAATGGTGGATAAGTAGATACACAATATAAAATTCTTATTCATCTCTTCCTAATAAATTATGAAAATAAATGTGTATATATAGTTGCATCTAACCCTAAACCTTTTTGAAAGTTTAGCTGATAGGGTCAACCCAATTCAATCTTGTATCATTAATTGATATAATCAAGTTAAGTCCTAGTCTAGGTTAGTCAAGGTTGACCTTGACTCATAATTTTCTAATATTAATTTAAATACAAGGTTGACCTAGATTGACATTATTCGACAAATGTAAAAGGGTTTGTTTAACTTAGGTAGTGGTTGAATAAAGTAGAAAATTACTTGGAGGAGTGTGTAAGGAAGGAGGGACAACTTAGGGAAGTGCATAGGAGATGGTTGTGTATATATAAAGTGGTATTATAGGGGACACCAACATAATTAAGCACAAATGGTTTGACCTCCACTTTCCTAATGCACCCTTTAAGTCATGCACTCAGAGAGAATGAGATTCGATGGGTTCCTATAAGAGAGAAAGCATAAATAATTGATAAAGTGTTATAATATTATGTGTATACAGAGTATAATGAGTATAATTCTGACATAGGTGTTCCATTGATTGCTTTGATATCTTTAAATGAGGGAGAAGATAATTAACTATGTTGGGTCATTTTAATTTCAGTTGAATTTTGATCACGCTTTCAAATATATTCAATTTTTTCTACTTATGGATAGTATCATAGATTAATTTTCTTAAGTTTTTATAAGTTTTAGTTAGGTCTTTTAGTTGACTCAATAAATCATTTATTTTATCATTTACCTTAAAGTGATGAAATGACGAATTTTGCATTAGTGGAGATAAATTTTTACATGGTTTAGAATTTTTTGTGATTTTATATATAAAAATTTGGAAATTGAAGATAATATTAAGTGAAATTATAATTTATAGCTAGTTGGGAAAATAATATTCTAAAAATATAAATATTTGAATGATTTTTAATGACATACAAAACTTTTAATTACTAGTGTATTTTAATCTTGTGTGTTTAGTTTTGAAGGCACAATAAATTATATTGAGTGAATAACTAGTGTTAAATGGTGTGTTTATTAGGTTCCCACCCATTAGAATATTTTGTGTTATTAGTCTAAATTATGAATAAATTAATACTCAAGTCTTTTATAGATTTCACTTTTTTGAAGTGACTTATTATTTTAAAAGCATGGGGACCTAATATAAAGTTAAAAAGTTAATTAAAATTAAGAAAAAATATAATTAAATTTATTTAATTTATAAACTATATTACACTTAAGGAAAAACATACTATGATTTTTTCTCACCATTTCCTCCTCAATCATTTTATAGGTCATCCTATAAGTATCCCTTTCTTCTTTCTGAAATCACTTTAAGTTCATGTCACTAATTTCTAGAGTAACCCTTCGATGGACATAGTTCATCAGGGGATTATCCTACTAATGGTCAAAAGTGGGGAACCCATATAGAGAAAGATAGTTTTTTAGGCCATACACATTCATAGTGAACAATAACATTCTAATATGACTAATCAAGATTTCTCAAAACATGAGGTGGAACTCGAAGGGGGGAAAAATGAAGGGTTTGGTGCAGAAAACATTTCAAGGGACTTTTAGCCTAGAGGTAGTCATAATGGTGTTCCAGTATATGTTAAAACCATTACCATCATTGGTATATTTTCTTTCAAACTTACCCTGAATGATGAAATAGAATAATCTGTGCAAAAATTGTAGACAAAGGTGGCCATTCAGAGGCTTTTGAGTTCAAAAATTTCTAATGAGTTTCACAAGTTAAAGTCTTTATTATCCCTAGTGAATTTTCAATGGGTAAGGGTGAAAATAATAACGAGGAATATGTGAATGTGGGACAATCCCAGATGTCACAAGAAAAAATCATAGTAAAGAAGGCATAGAATATAAGAGGGATTCAGAATAGGGAAAGGCAAAAACCAAATTTGTAGGGCCTCAGAGGAAGATGGAATTCATTAAACCTCTTTATGGTATTGGAAATCACACAAAAGGAATGGAGAAGAAAAATTATAACATTGGGACCATAAAATTATTTCTCTACTTGAATTTTGAATAATCAAACCAGTAAATTCTTAATGTCTAGTTGTTGTGGTCTTTTGGCATGTTTTTAGCATCTATTTGTTAGTAGACTGTGGTAATGGCTAGTCTTTGAGTTCTATTTTATTTGTTGGTTTTTGTTCTATCAATTTATCTTGTATATGTATCAAGATATTATGTACTAGGCACTTGACCCTTAACCCATTTATTAACCATATATAATAAAAAAAAGTTAATAAGTAATTAATAAGGTTCATTTATAACTTAATTTGTAACCAACTCTTATTAGAGGATTTTAAAATAATTAAATGTGACGTTATTTATGAGGAAGTCATATATAAAAATATCTCTATTAATATTTCACGATATATTTATATTATATGAAAATCCTCTAAGATTAGTCGTATGATTGAAGGAATATTGGATAACACTTTGTCTAATGGTGAAGTACTTCACTTTCTACAATTAGGTATATCTAGTTTGATCAATTATTAATTTTTTACAATTACAATTACTTGATCTATATATATTAATTTTAAATTTTAGCTTTTTATGTTCTTAAGGCTCTTGGGTATCAAATTAGGTGTCAGATTGAGGTATGAGATTACATTAAAAAGGGGGGTAAACACATCTTTCAAATATATATAAATTATTACCTTCCCACTTAATTCTTATTTTGATCATTATTTCTAACCCATTTAAGGAGTGTTGGAGTTTATTATTACACTATTAGTATTTTATCTTGATGAAGGATCATTATTATGATCTGAATCATCAATAAATAAATGGAAACATAGTTATTCTAAAATCTATAATATTTGAAATAAAATATAGTCTAAAAATGATATTTTGAGGTCATAATTTTTTTTTAAATGTTTGAAGGGTTGTATTTTTTTCACTCAATATAATTTCATATGTATGAAGGGTATGTCAGATATTAATTCTTATGCCCCTCCACCATACATGTTTATAGATACACAATGCATAAAAATCCTAATGACTTAGATGGGTACTTGAAGCTTATTATTTTTTGTTTTGTGAGTGTATATTTTATGTTTTGATGAATAAGTTGGGTGCATGGTGGAGCTTTGGAAAATTTATTACTAAGGTTTGAAATTTCATTTTTTATTTTGATCAGTATTGGTTATTCAAAGTATGAGGATTGTTTCACCTATTCAATTTTGAGAAAGTGTAAGTGGTAGATTGACATGAATGTTTTTTTATTTGAGTAATTTTTTGTGTGTTTTAAACTATTCATAGAATGCCATAAAATAATGGGTTTTTAGTTGTTTTATTAATGAAACATTTCAAATAAGAGCAATATATTTATTTTAAAGATTTATGGAAATGATTTTTGAGGTATGGTTTAGTTTAAAATAATGGTTGATGAGCATATGTTTATAGCTTTGATTTTGTATAGTTTTCCAACATAACTCATATTATAATAAAGGATTAAATGTATTATCTTTAATATGTTCAAAAATCCACTCACATCATTTAATAATTATTGAACAACATATTTATGTGCATAATAAGAACTTTTATTTTATTGAATATAATAACTAATTAGTTGACATTGAAATGATTTTAGTTTTGAGAAAAGGGTTTTAGTTTGCGAACATTTTTGGAAGATACAGTTGGTAAAAATGGTTTCTAATGTGGCTATATTATATATAATCAATATTTATTTAAAAAAATAAATGGTATATTAAATAAGTGTTATTGAAGATGCGTGATTTTTTGTTTAAAATAACTACAATGTTATCTTTAAACAATTAAAATATTTCAATGTTAAATTGACCACACATTCATTTTTTGAATAAAATGGTCTATTCAATTATAAAAGGTGGTTTTAATTTATTTTACCTCTACTTTTAGAGTTTCATAATGGACTTTATATCCTTTTGATCATGAAATTAAACTTTCTCTTCATGTAGTTTTCTGGGTTTTCCTTTTGGGCCATGACATGCACTTTTTTGCTGAGATTATGGACCACTTTGAAGAAATAAGTAAGATATACCAATTATGCATTATTATTTTTAAAAAAAGGTTAATTTTTTTGAATCCTAAGCATATGTTTTTAGGTTTATTTATCATTAATGTTGCATTTCAACTCAACTTTGTGGATGAAATGATATTTTTCAAGTGATTTCATTTCAAGAAAATGGTTTTTAATTGGACAATAATTTGTAAGTTTTTGAGATATTTTGTTGAAAGCATTGGAGTTCAAACCTCACTATGGATCATTAATTAAAGATTTAAATTTTATATTTAAATGATAAAATAAAACAACTCAATTTAGGTCATTTTTTAATTTATAATTGATGTGATACTCTAACTACATTTTTAAGTCTCGAGAAAGTCACATTTTACTTTTTATTTTAGATTGCTTTTTAAAATTGGCATCTTTTGATAAAAGTTGTTTGGTGAAAGCTTTAAAAGTAAATATATTTGAGTTTATTTCATTTTTAAAAAAAATTGGAATATTTTATACTATTTGATCATTTTTTTTATAAATTTGAAATGTGTTTAATCAAAATTTGGATTAGGGGTTAATATAATTAAGGCAGGTTATTGTGTAAATTAGAATGCATAATATATATAACAATCACACATAAATTAACTGTAACTTAATATATTTATAAATTTTATAAGAGGTAAAGTAATAATAAATAGATGAACTAGATGGAAATAAGGTCTATAAGACTACAATAGTGACTATAATTTGACTATGATACTATGTGAGGTTCTTGTGAACTATGCTTAGGGTTCCACAATATCCTAGAAAAAGATTGTGCTATTTGAAATTCATTATCATGCGTGAATTTATCTAGGGTGAAATTTAGTCTCTTAGGGTTTCTAAACCTTATGTAAATTATAAAATATGCTCATGCACCTATTGGTATTGTGTGTCTATTCATATGCCTAACTTCACTTCTAGAGTTGTTGTGTGACTTTTGCATTCTAACCCTAGCTCATTGACAAGAGAACAAATATTGTAAATTGATGGAAATGGGTAAATGGAATGAGGTTTTGATTGATGTTAACACCCTATGTGTTGATCATTTCCTACATATAAATACTTATAAAAGGGTTCAAACTCCATGTATTTCTCCCATGCTATAATGGTGTGTGTACAAAACTAGGAAAATGCTATATGCTAGTGAAGATGTGATGTGATTAAAAAAATGACTTGTGACCTTGTTATTGAATTAATAACTATATCAAAAATTATTAGTTTTTATAGACTTATATTAATAATAGGTAATTTACTCTTAATGTGTAGTTACATATTCTAGTGATTGTAATGATAAAAGCCTCTTGTGAACAAATGGGTAAAAATGTACTTATATAGTGAAGTTTTTGATATTTCATCAAATTAGGCATATGAGACATGTAAAATGACCTATTAGGATGAATTTAAATTTTTTAAATTATTTATTAATTGGTGATATGATGAAACTAATGGTTTCAGACATTATCAACCCATAGTATTGTCTTGATGAATAGTTTCATATGAGGAATAAAGACAATCAAACTTGAAGTATGAATGAGTTAAGTAATGAGTCTAACCTACTTAAAATGAGGAATAATAAAATCTAGTATCATATTTGAGTTATGATAAAGGATCATCCATGTACAATTAGATGAATAACATTTGAAATAGTAAAATTCAGCATAGGTTAAGTGTGCATAAGGGATGGTCACAAGTACATTGTTTTAATATTAATTGTTAATTTTAGTGTCTAAAAATGGATAAAATTTAGTCTTAATGAATGTGTGTTGGTTTTTGAAATATTTAAACTGATTTGTAATGGTAATAGAGTGTTAAAATGTAGTAAAATAGATGAGTTATATGATTAAATTTCAATTTTTTTAATGAACAATAATTGGTTGAAGCAATTAAGGATAATCATGTTGAGTTGAGATATTTCTAGATTAAATTAATGGATGACTTATAAGTTTATTTATATTTTAAATATTAATCCAATATGTCATGTTGGATAAAAGGTTCATATAGTTTAGGGAGAAATAAATCTCAGGGTAAAAATAATCAACAAGATGAAAATATACCACCTATATGTGGTGCATACTAAGGTAGACCCTTCATGTCCAAAAGGTATCCTAACATGTTTATACAAGGATTTGACCATGGTAATAAAGTTTCCCTTTATTTTGTTTCTCATTATACATTTGTATGGGATGTTTTGAATGTCATATCCCATGGTGCTTTCACACACATAAACTTTCCATCCCATAATGATCCTACTTGATGAGATTCTTAAATAAATAATTATAAACCTTGACATTTTATGCATGGATTTACAATGATATATTATCTCCAAGTGCCTCTTAATACCAATAAGCTTATTATACCTACCAACCAATTATATAAAATTAATACAATATCCTAGTTGGAAGCCCATAATACCACTATTACACCTCAAAATTATGCTTATTGAATCCATTAATGAACTTGAAGCTCTTCAATCCCAACTATGGTAACATATTTTATGAAAAAAATTAAGTTTTAGGTTGATTATGAGTCAAGTGGATTGGGTAGTATTGAGTTCTTATGACCCTGATAGACTATAAAGAGTTTACTATTGACAAAGGTGTTATATTGATTGCTTTAATATCTTTAAATGAGGGAAAAGATAATTAACTATGTTGGCTCATTTTATTTTTATTTGAATTTTAATCATGCTTTCAAATATATTCAATTTTTTAGACTTGTGGATAATATCATAGATTGATGTTCTAAGTTTTTATAATTTTTAGTTACATTTTTCAGTTTCAATAAATCATTTATTTTATCATCTATATTAAAGTGATAAAATGGTGAAATTTTCATTAGTAAAGGTAAATTTTTACATGGTTTAGAATTTTTTCTTATTGTATATAGTGAAAGTTTGAAATTGGAGATCGTATTAAGTGAAATTATACTTTACAACTAGTTAAGAAATTAATATTATGAAAATATAGATATTTGAATAATTTTCAGTGGCATATAATTTTTTTATTTACTAGTTTATTTTAATCTTGTGTCTTTAGTTTTGAAGGCATGATAAATTGCATTAAGTGAATAAATAGTGTTAAATGTTGTGTTTAGTGGGTCCCAACCCATGAGACTATATTGTGTTATTGGTCTAAATTATGATTAAATTAATACTCAAGTCTTTTATATAGTTCACTTTTTTTAAGTGACTTATTATTTTAAAAGGCTAAGGGCATAGTATAATGTTAAAAAGTAATTAAAATTAAAATAAACTTATAATTAACTTTATTTAAGTTAATAATTAATTAATATATTTTAATTATAACTTAATTTATAACCAACTCTTGTTGGAGGATTTTAAAAGACTTAAATGTGACATTATTCAAGAGGAAGTCATACATAACAAGACCTCTATTAAGTTTTCATAATGTATTTATATTATATGAAAATTCTCAAATATTAGTTGTATGATTGAAGGAATATTAGATACAAATTTGGATAATGGTGGAGTACTTCACTTTATACAATTGGGTATATCTATTTTTATCAATTATTGATAAAAATGATTATTTGAAAGTTGTCCAAGTTTTGACAAATTTGATGCCTACAGAGTTAGTTCAGACATAGGCTTATGAACCATTTTTGTATTTTTATTGAAACCAATGAATACTTCATACATATTCATTACATGATAGATTAGCAACAATTGTTTATGTGGGATTGTAATCCATTTTAGTCACATTACATATTTTTTTTGTTTAGCCTAATTTAGATTAAAGGGTAAGATTAATATAATTAAGATATTACTTTGAAATGTAAAATAGATAGTAAGATATGGCATTCAAGAATACATATAAATATAAAAAATGAGATTTATTCTTATGATTTGAAAAGTGGAATATGGTTAATATATAAATTACTAAAAATATCAAGACAATTAGATTTTATGGTTGATTTTTTGATGGTGATAATGTTATGGAAGTGAAAATTAAGATAAACCAACACATGGTTAATTTAAATATACAACTAATTGTTTATTTTCACTATATCAGTTACCTAGATCTCAGTCAATATCACTAGTTAATAATAATCTATGTAAAAGTATGGCACATTTACTATATAGTCACTTGCAATTATTTCTATTTTCTCTATGTTTGTGATTCCAAACCTTGATGATGCGCACATATATAGAATTAAGAATCCTTTGAATTAAAACCCTAAGTGTGTTTATGAGGGATATAAATGGGGGAAAGTTTAATATAATATGATAACCAAAATCACCCCCATATGATGATTTTTTATTGCCTATGTATCTAATACTCTGAGGTGAAAAATAAAGCCACACATAGTTATCCCACCTAGTGTGATTGTGAAAATTTCCTCCTTTGTTATATATATTCAACTAATGATTTAATTTGATACTTACAAAATATTGAGTTGAATTATATTTAGATTAATTCAGATTTGTCTTGTGATTTCTCTTAGTATTAGGTTTACAATTTTGAAAGAATAGGGTAGATTTTTTTAATGTGTAATAGTGTATACATGTATATCAAATAAGTGATAAGTTTTTTTTGAATGAGACCTTAATTTGTTTATATATGGATCAAATTGAAAAAATTACCATGCCACTAACACATTATACTAATGGGTTGACCTTAAGTATAGTTTGATTTTAGATAATATCCATTGTTGGTAGTGGGTTGGTATTGACTAGATCAGGTTAGTATTGACTAGTGATACTAACCAAATATGGTAGAACTAACTTGTGTACATGAAGAATGATTCAAGAGTCTTGATATGTTTGTGTTGGATATTTATTAGGTTTTAAATAGATAATGAGTTTATTTGAGGCATTTAAAAAAATAATGGAAGGGTTGACTCATAAGATAACATGCATGTGTGATAAAATGGCAGATTAAGACCTTGTTTGTGTGCTCAAGTCATGTATGGTAAATGTGTGTCAAGATTTTCATTTTCAAGTATGAAAAAATGATTTTATTATTAAAAAAGTCCCCCTATTATTATATTAATGGAATTACTAGAGTAAAAACATCAAATATACCTGATTATGTTCAACACAATATGTATTTTGTATGAATATCTAATTATGCAAGTCACTTTAATAATAAAAATTAAAATCATGTGTAGTCAACGTCCATAGATTGAATATTTTAATCTAAAACTTTTTTTTGAAATTTTGAAATAACAAGGGTTGAATTACACATGGTATCAAAAGGTTTGTAATCAAAATAGTGGTGATGATTGTTGATTATATCCATCTACCAACATACAAATCCCTCTATATACTTAATTTAGAGAGTCAAACAACTAAGTCTAGGATCATGCCCTAGGTGATTTTAATGGCATAGATGCCCCTTACTCATGGATAATTAGCGAAAGGATCTCAATAATTTAGATGTATGTTTACTCAACATTATAAATCCACTATATGTTTATTTATGAAATATGGGTAGATATGCTGACATTCTATGTAGTTCAGTGATTTTATGTAATGCCTTCAGACATAAAATCAAAAAAAATTATCATCATATGGGGGTGATTGGGGTTAGCATAATGTATTTTGGTGAAAACCATTTTTCCATTACAACTTGTTAGAGATGATGCTTCCTTTTTAAAGCATTATAAAACATTTTTCTTACTTTATGGAGCACAAGGAAAGTTACAATGATTTTACCCCAAATTTGTATGAATATGAAAGATATTGGATTGGGAAGACAACATGCGCCAACACTCATGAATGTGGGAAAAATTATGCAATGTACTAACCCAAATGAATACACAGGTAAATGAGATAACCATCAAGTTAGGTTTTCTCAAATAAAGTGAATCAACCAATACATATGGATTATATATCCAATTTCAATGTTTCATTCAAGTTCAATCAAGTTCATTCCATGTAAAAAAATATGATTGAAAGCTAATGAATAATGTTCATTCCCCCATAATGAATGTATGTTTTATTATGTAGTTTCACTCAATGTATAATAAAATTCATGATAAAAACATAATAGAAAATGTTCATGCCCCATCATGACCATATATCTAAAAAGTATGAAGTGGAATGACAACCATTTTCCATTTAACTATAAACTATGTTATTGTGTATGTGCATAAACCAATGTCATGCCCTGTAAATCTATACCAACTGATATTGAATTCCATGCACCTATATGATCAATTTAATAACCTATATCTAGAATGTATGTGTATAAAAAGACCTATAATTTATATTATTATAAACTATTGTGCATATTCCCATGCATATCCACCCAAGGGTGTATGATTTTTTATTCAAGTGTCTATAAAGTGAATGCATATGCATGGCATATTCCCTTATAATCTATATCAATGTGCCAATATATATCATGTATTTGAACCATTTGAATCTTTGAAATATGTATGTTGATATAATTTTATACTCATGGAGGCTTATGTATCTATTACAAGCCCATTGTAATGCCCCCATTTTAAGATGAGGGATGTATTTAATAAGTCAATCATCTCAAAAAAGGAGTTAACTATATCATGTCATGTATAAATATATCATAATGTAATATCATTTGATCATGTGGAGAATATATCATCATGGTAATATATGTATTGATCAATGAATGTATGTAACATATATAATTAAATGCATGCAAGTATTATGTATAGAGAAATGTATTAATGAAACACACATTTAAAGAATATAGATCATGACACCATTAAAAATTAATAAGTTCATCAAACACAAGTGTTAGTGTCACACAAAAAGATAAGGGATACATATAAGGTTCATAAAATGTTGCAACAAATAAGGCCAAGGGACACACTTAAAGGGACATAAGAATTACACAAACAAGGGGAATCAAGGATGTCACCTTAACAAAGGACTAAGGGACACCCATAATAGTCAAGAAAAAAGTAGTCTATCATGTAATAGAGTAAAAACATCAATGTAGCATAGAATAAGAAAATTAGTCTAGACCATTCATATATATTAATGTCATATCATAGTATAATGACATATCTATTTATCACTATGTAAGATATGAAAAAATAATAAGGTAGGTGTAAGAAATTTAGGTAGACAAACATGGTATAAACATCATATAAATATACTTTTGGGATCCAACACTCCCCATTTCTTCAAGATAAAAATGGGGACCCTATTTTTGCTTTGGAGTATGATATTATACTTCAAGGAGTCCATTGTGGTTGATTGTCTAATTTGCATCTACGCTACAATAGGCTAAAAATATGAATGTGCATGAATCTACCAAGTCTTAGTCTATTTTGTTTTTTGGTATTTTGAAATAAAATTTAAAGCTTATTTTTAGACTATTTTGTCTTAGATTTGTGAAAATTATCTAATTATTTTATATTTTTTATGGCTTCTTTTCTTGGGCAATTAGGTCTATTTTTACTTTTTTTTGAGTCAAAATGGATAAATGCTTATAAGGTTTAATTTTAAACTTAGTCACTTTCATATAAATGGATTAAATTGAATTTTGAACATATATATATATATATATATATATATATATATATATATATATATATATTCTATTCATATTTTTCATTTTATACATAGTCATTTTTCAAATTTTACCTTAGCAATTTGATTTTAAATTTATTAGCCATTTGATTTTAAATCAAAGACTACTAACTAGGATATTTTACTCTTTTCCCATAGATACCTAGTTTTTTTATTATTTTAGTGACCTTCCATGGATCTTGGACACTTAGTTGATTTTTTTCTTTTACTCAAAGCCACATCTCACATTTCTACTTAGTGAGAGTTAGCCAATTTTTTTAAGGTTTCCTAGTAGAGCAATTATGTCAACAAGCTTTGAGTTAGAAGGTGAAATAAATGATTCCATGTGGTGAAATACTTCTACTCTAGTATCCTAGATATGTTCATACTAGTTCAAAGCCTCCAAGCTAGTGGATTGGTAAAATGATGCCACACGGCATCATCCCACTAATCCTCTATCTCAGGGATATTTATACAAGGAATTTTGGCTTTAGACATAGTAATTTTATATTTAATTATCTTAGTTTTAGTTTTTTAAATAGGTTAACTCGTGATTTTTCATATTATTCTCATAAGTACCTAACAATCCCTCAATACCATGTGTCATTCACTAGTGGTCTTAAAAAACTCTACCCAATCTAAAGAATATTTTAAAAACTTATCCAATATCACAAAAGTTTCCCAAATCCATGTGCCAAATTTTCCCATACTTCAAAATACTTAGAAATTTTTTGTGAAGTTTTCTCAATGAGTCTTCATGTCAACAAAGCTTTGGGTGAGCTGGTGAGTAGGATGATGCCATGTGGTACAATCCCACTATCTTGTTGTCCCAAATATTTCCAAACAATCCATAGATGATGTTAGATCCTTAAGAAATTAGGTGAGTAAGATGACATCACATGTAAAAATCCCATTGGTGCACTATCCCAAGATATTCCATGAAAATTTGAAGCCTAGTTAAACTTTGGGTGAATGGGCTTAATATGCATGGCATGATCTCACTACATCACAAATGAAATAGTTAGCAGAGCATAGAGGCCCAATATAAGTAGTGGGAGAGTGAGAAATATCCATGAAGTAGAATTGTTAGAATTTTTTAAAGGATAAAAACCAACCAATGAGAACCATGTGGATCTCTTAGTCCTATTGTTAGAGCTACCAGTCTCCTAGTTTTCCAGAGCCTAGGGAAAGTAAAGAGAGTCCACATGTATTGGACAGATAAAAGTAAATGGTAGAACTTAAGTAATTAGATGATGAAAATTTTCCATTTGGATACATAAGATTACATAAATGAATGACATATTGGTAGTGCAACCAATAAGGTATGAGCATAAAATTTATGGCCTTTCTAGCCATCAAAACTATCAAAGGATAAGAATAAATTACACATTCAATTTGATTACTAGAATCAAACCATAGATCCAATAAATCATGAATAATATGGGAATAATTATCACGGTGTGCATAATGAGATTACATTAAGAGCATAAAAGACAAAATCAGGCTTAAAGAGGTGAAAAAACAATTGTACAAATGTATGGGTAGCTGGTACTCCTGATGCATTACCAACTTCTTCCTTGTGCCTAGTAAATTAACACTAATTTAGAGATGTTTTAAAGTCCAAGGTAGGATGTTGATAAAAGTGTCTTCATAATAATTATTCAATCCATTCGAGAAGATGGCATGTTTATGGAGAAGCCAAGTGGCAGAGAGAAGGCACTGACATTGGGAGAAATCAAATGACTACATAGAGCTTCATGAAGATAAGAGCTAGAGATAACAATAAACTATAAATTTATTTTAGATGAAGAATGTCATGTCTGAACTAACTATAGTAATGAAAATTTTATTGGATCAAATTTTTTAGCAAATGGTAACCTTGGAATCATAATTTTAAATATGATTTTATCAAATGCATGATGTCGAATGTAATTAATGTCCATGGCTTAGCTTGGGTCTATTTAAGTAGAGATTTTTCTTATATTTAAAAAATAAAAAGGAGGAATTATAATTTTCAAATATTTGATGGAATTGCCCTAGAGTGCACTAGCTATTCTTTCACTATTAGTTTCCCAAATAACTTGCCTAAAGAGGCCAATTGTAATAGACACATTGTTAGATGTTGGATACATAGTTTAGGTTGTTTTTTAGTCTATTTTCATCACTATGTTCAATTCAATTATTCATGTTTTTGATTTATACTTTTCATTAAGTGATAAGAACTATAAATGAGATTTGTTTACATCAAGATAGTCTCAATTTAATTATGAAATAGCTAATTAAATTTGTGTATTAGAGGTATTCCTATTTTATCTAAGATTTTATGAAACTGTGTGTGAAATAGATGCAAGTTGTGAGTTCTCATTTATTTTGAATAACTTTGCAGATGAATGACTATCTTATATATGTATGTGAATGCCTAAATTAGAATGTGTTCATAACTAGTTTTATTCACTTCATAATTCCTGACTTTACTTATCAAAGAGCTATCTTAGACCAGTGTATGAAATAGATTAGTTTATTGACATGATTATCAATAGGTTGGATGAACCAATGGTGTTCATAATTTCTCCATAGGATCTCACCTATAGTGTGTCTTGATTTTGTACAACATCTAGATCAAGGACATAATGGTAAACTATGGCCAAGTCTATTCATAACTCAAAGTACTTTGATGAATTGTATGATCAAAGATAAATAATTTTTTCCCCTAACCTCTCTCATTTTTTGTTTTTAAAACACATTTACCTTAGTGTAGGACTTAAATTAATTATAGTGAAACTAAATGTATGTCTTCATTAGTTTAAAATAAGTAGGAATCAAACTTAGATAACTAGTTAACAATCACCTAGTGTGAACCTTTGGTGGAATAATTTATATGTATACTCATGTTTTTTTATTGAATTATTGGCCCTTGGATCACTAATAGATACTAAAAACAAAGGGAATCCATCCTATTAGGTCTTATTTCTAGGTACTTCTTTCTGAATGTTTAATCCAATGAGTATCTTTTGAGGGTGAGTCACTTGTTGAGACCAAAACCTTTTAGCATTAGAAGGAGGGTATTTTTTCATTATTAATATTGAGTTTTTTTAATCTATTTAAGATAAATATGGACAACACTAAAAATATCCCTAGGTCTATAGCTTCTTTATGATGACTTGGCTCACTAAATCAATCATTAGCATTCTTGGATATCGACATCCTTTACCTAAGGATCCCTTTGATTCCCTCCTAATGTTTGAAAATAGAAGTCCAGATGAATTTGAGAAGCATATTTTATTCTATAGATGGGATATGTACATGTTAGGAATATAGTTTGAGGATTTTTCCTTTCATTTTGAAGGGAGGGGCCATGACTGCTACATCATCTTGACACCTAAATGCATCACTAATAGTCAGAGCCTTGAACATTAATTTATACTTCAATTTAGAATCCTAAAAAATTTCTTATCCTCTCCTAAGAGTGTCATACCCAAATTTTAATAAGCCTAAAACCCCATCCTCACTATGGTATAATCCCTCCCATTTAAGTTACATAACCATGAGATTGTTATTCATCGATATGGTGACATTAGTAAAGTGTAAAAACTCATCCTTTCCATGAAATAAATCCTTAAATTTTAACATAAATTCAAATGGAAATAAGATGAATAATATAAACTTTTCCAAGAGTTGTGTCATCAGATATAAGATTCCTTCTCTTATCAATCCTCAATCCCTATATTCAATGAGATGACCAAATAAAGTGATGATATTAGTGTAGAGAGATTTAATATAGATGAGCATGACCTCTAATTAAAAATAAAAAAATGGATATAAAATGTCCCTTTATTAGATTCCCCAAGCCCTTCACCATTGGAAACCATCAAAATACTTATGCCCAATAGCCTAGTTAGTGAGCCTGAACTAAATGACCCTCCTAATTATGAATGACCAAACCATGAAGTAAGAATTTATTATTATAATGGTGGTTTACAAGATCATTAAAATAATGTATCATTATCCTCTAATCATAGGGATTCTAATTTTGAAGATGATGAAGATGGTTATTTGTTATATATGTATACTAGTTTATTTGAGATATATGAGAAATATGAGTGTTTAAAAGAACACCATGAGTTATATGGGTCCAAAATAAGGGATGAAATGAATGAAATTGTTACATGTGGCCTAGTTTCTCTATAATGGGTAATCTATGAGTCCATAACTTCTATGATCATGAAAATTAAGCTTCAAGTAAAAGAGCTCACTGTTTATGATCAACAAAATGGCGAGGTAATATTTTCTAAACATATTGATTGATTTTCATATCCAACGCAAAAAAATACTCTTTATATGAGTTATTATAATAATTATCCTTTTTGAAACAATGATCAATTTAAACTTGTGATTTTAGGAGATAATAATGTGAAAAAATTATTTCCATGGCTTAATTTGAAATGAATGGAGTAAAGCAATGGCCTAGATGAGGTTGCAGATTTAGCTACTAGTTGGGAGGTTTTAAATCCTCCAACTTATGATAAATATGAAGAAGAGCCTCTTAAAATTGAATATTCTTATAATAAAGCTACTTATGTTTAAAATGAGTTTTTTGTTGAGGAAGAACATAACTTTGAGAAATCAAAAGCTCTTGGTGATGGTAAGATATATGGATTCCCCCAAGTAGGTAATGACATATCAGATGCTAGGTATGAGGATGATCCTTAGGTGTTTGATTATAAATAAATTACTAATTATAAATATGAATCACTTCCTTGCATGGATATGGGTGAAAAGGTTAACTTCATTGACTTTTATAACCCTAAAAAATGTTTGCATCTTGATTGGAGAGTGTTTATATTCTATGAATGTGATGTCTTTAATCATTTTGGTTTATGACTATCAACTAATTAAAAATTAGATAGACTTATCTTGATAAAAATGAATAAGGAGAGTAACCATGGATATGTACCTTCTACCTCATTTAAATTTCAACCCAAGGATCTAGACTTGATAGGATGATGTCACTATATGTGCACACTCAATCTCTAATTTGACATTCTACCAATTGTATCTAAGATGTTAAAGTGAATTAAATGCAATAATTGAAATGAAACATAAACAAATTATGGTAAAATAAATGCTTATGCATGTAATATTCCTTAAAAATATATTAAAAAATAATGTAATTCACACAATTCAGAAATGAAACACACAATGCTTAAGGAAATCAAATAATATACTTAGATAAACAAATAGGTTAGATTATTTTTATAGATTTCCAAAAGGGGCCCTTCCTTCTTCCAAATTCATCTTTAACCCTTCCTCTTACAACAATAAATTTAACTATAATTTCTCACTCATATTAATCAAAAGTGAAATAATGAATTATTTTAGGAAGTTACAATAACAATTACTTAACACAATATACTTTTGACAATCTCTATTCGACATATACTAATTTATATATCTATCTCAACTCTACTGCTACATGTTTATATACCATAGAGGAGATTATTTAATGTAAAAAAATATATGCATTCTATTCTAAGATACATTTGAATTGGGATAACCAAAAGTGGTTCCTTTCGCTAAAGACATCCTTCTTATGAATCTTGTGACTTTGTTATAATACAAACAAGGATGTTTTATTCTTCAATTTCTTCCTTATTGAGATCTATATAGGTTAGAGTCATTTATATGAGTTGGTTGGAAGAGAATAAAAAAATTCCATCCATGGTTTTGGTCATGCAGTGGTTGTAGGATGGTCTATGTAATGAGACTCTTTTTTGTTGTAAGATGCTTTATGATATATACCTATTTATCTAAAACATCTTAAAAACACATTTATAGAAAAAACATCTTAAATAAATATATTAACCATCATATATTTAATTTTAATACATAATCTCAACTATTTAAAAGAGTTTGAAAACATAATGATATATGGATAATGAAAGTAGGAAACTGATATGGAAAGTGTTCAACATCATGATAATCAAGAAAAATGAGTAAAATAGATGGGCATAATAACAAGAAATTTATGGGGCTCATCACACCCCAAATTAAGATCTTTCTCAACCTTGAGAACCATAATTTTTCATTTCTAATTCACAAATAACTCTAAAATCCATGGGATCTATAGCACCACTAGCAAGGTGAGCATAGAATCCATGCCTCTATTCAAATAGTTGCCAAATTTTGGCTTCTCTAGCTTCATCCACTAGGGTTTTGTTTTGTAAATTTGGAATAAGGTACCAAAATAGGTATGGCTATAATTTTAGGTTCAACAATTGCATTCCCATGTCACTGATAAGAAGAATGTATTTTGTGGTTCTGGTAAATGCTGCATTTAAATTAGAAGGGGAATAGGGATATCTCTTTCTTAGTGATAGGGTGATCTCAATCCATTTTTTAGTGCATTATTATCTTTTAGTAGGACCAATAAAAGATCTCAATCCTAAATAAAAATCTTGAACCTTATCATAATTCTTACCAATCCAAGTTCTTACTTCATTTTTCAACATGATATTATCCCATTCTACTAAAAAAACATCAGGTTCCATTTAATCACTCCTGATAAGAAACTATTTTTCATTATACTTTTTCTTGTATCTTCTATTTTTCTTTCTATTGTCTTTTCATTAAATAAATATGATGAAAATGCCTATAGTTGGACATCTCCAACATAGATATTGGGGTTCCACTCTCTATCATAAGAACCACCAAAATTTTATAGGTAGAAATTGCATAATTGTGATTATTCTTCTTGTGAACTTACTTTATAGATAGAAAAGAAGGAAAGGGGATCAATAAATTCATGGAGCATATCACCATAAATTCTCATAAATCTCAACTTGTGCTATTTTTCTATAAGATAAACTAAATAAACTTTTGTAGGAGGCCTAAAATCAAGGAGTTCTTAGGTTATACCAGCCATGTCCTCAACTTTATATTCTAGTTTGGTGATGTTCTCTTCCTTAAAATTATTTTATTCTTTTAAATTCCTATTTTCTTTCCTCAATTTATTTAGAGTTTCAAATTGATGATCCATCCAATTCAATAATTGTGAAGATATTGGAAATGAGGAGTGGTACCTAACCTCATGGGTAGCTTTAGGTTCCTCTTGTTGATTTATCTCTATAAAAGGTTGTGGAATGATAGATGTAGGATGGTCTTCAATTGAAGGATGTAACTGACAAGCTGCTATAGGAAGTGCATCTAATCCTTCACTAGATTGATCTTGCAACTACTTCTGTAGTTTCTCAATTTCTTATAGGGCCTACTCAAGAGTGGAAAATTCTATTTGTTTAGTAGGTTTCTCCAACTATTCAGCTTCTTCCGACAAAATTTCCTCATGAATATCTTGTTCTACTTCTTTCTATACTTATTCCTCATACAATTCTTTAAAATTGTATTAAACTTGTTCCTCTTCCTCATACATTTCTTCAATACTATGCTCAACTTATTCTGCTACTTCTTACATTAGATCCTTATGTAATTCTTCAAAATTATGCTCACTTTGTTCTGCTTCTTCATAATGGAATACTAGAAAACATTCTTCCATGTTGACCTTAGTCTCTAAAGATTCATTATTATTAGTAGTCTATTCTCACCCAGATTATTCATTTATGTGAATAATTAGAGAAGGTTTAGATCTCATTTTTCTCCTCAATCTATGAGATCTATGAGGATTAGGGGTTACCTTGGTAATTTTGGAAGAAGGTGGAAGTTCTTCCTTAGACTCATCTGAATCAGGCTAGAGAATGAGTTTCTTCCTCTTCCTTCTAGATTCCCTACCTCTGAAAGTCCTTTCTTTAGTCCTTGTTATAGGTAAATGTGTTGATATAGGAATACCTTCTTCTACAAGTTCTTATGTGGTTTCAAGATGGTTTTATACTATAGGTTCTTATGGTTATACATGGAGGGATTATTCTAATATTTATTCTTAAACCTCCAATTCTTCTTTTATTTCATTTCCTTCTCTATCACTCTCTTCATTTCCTAGTACTTGGAGAAATTTCTCCCAACTGATGTTGGGTCTAGTTATTTGAAAATATTTTTGAGAAAGTAATTGGATGAGACAATGGTGGGAAAGAGATTTATAATTACCTTTGTTAGTTCCTAGTAGTGCAATATTATTACTTGACCTCACACACCTTGGGAGTAAGAAATAAGAAGGGGAGTGCAAGTCAAAGGTGAGGAGTTATGAAGATATGTCATTGGAGCCACGGAGGGATCAACACCTTGAAATAACTAGATGGGGACATTGATCAGGAGAGGCTTGATAAAGGGGATGGTTAGTTCCCTATTGATTTTGGCTTTGACTAAACCAATGTGAGAAGACCTATGGGTGGGGATAGCTAATTTTGATGAAGGTATCATAAACCTTCAACCTTCATGGGGATTTACAATTATGGAAGATGGATATGACTAAATTATAATCATTCTCACACACTCCACCCTAGAAGGTTTGTCACATGAAATTCATGAATGCTTAAGTCATATGAAAGCTACTTAAGATAGATGGGAAAATGGCTACAATCTTCAATGTGAAAATTCTTGTTGAATTACAAGGCGTAAGAAAGGATTTTAGAACTAGGATTTTGAGCATATAAATCGAATACACTTTAGGTGTAAAATCTATAGTGCATTTGTTAGGTAGGTAACACTTATGGTATGCTAGTTGTATTTTATATGTAGCGTAGAACATGGTAGGACAATGTTTACAAGAAAAATTTGATGAAAATGTGTGGAGTGATAATAATTGAATATGGAGGGGTTCACATAATCATTATATATCCTTTATCAGCAATGCTTTATTAATTCTTAAAATAGCTAGGAAGAAACTACACACATATGGTCCTTGAAAGATTAAAAGAAACACTACAAGTTACCTTTTCAATAATTCTTTCCTATTGCATCCATGAGCCTAGGACTACCCTTAAAAAGGATATCAATGCTTCATTCCCAAAAAATTAAAATATAAAGTATTTTATGTTCTAGTTTCACCTTCTAAATGACTACCATTAAGAAACATACATCAGAAACCAATCTATTTAGCTTGTGAAAAGAAACACTACATTTGAACAACAAGATAGAATGGAAATCATGAGCATAATGTATTAATTTAATAGGAAAATAGTGATCACAACACATTTATTTAAAATTATATATCATAAGACACTCTTTAGAAATGAATCTATAACAAGGGAACATCATAGATGATCTCAAAGTTTACCAATAATTTTACAAATGAAATCAATTTGGCACTAGGGTACTGCATAGGGATGACTCTCCGAGCTATCTTTTTTACACTCAAATTTTTAGCTAACATTTTTAAAGGGATAAACCCCCTTTAATTATACAATTACATAACCATACTTAACATATTCTATAAATATACTCTAGCTAAAAGACTCTTTTATGGGCCTAGAGTTGGTTGTAATGAACTTGATTCCTTGGACCTATAGGTGTGCCTTCATGATGATGAAGGATATAATTTCTTACTAAAGAAGAATATTGATAGTTATGTACATGTAAAGTAACCCACAAGGCATAAAACAAAACTTTGTCCACTTGTGCAAAGAAATAAAAATGTCCTTTCCTTAAACAAAACAAACTTGGAAAGATATGTGCCATTACCAGGTAAAATACAAAAGTTACTTAAAAGGAGAGAGACAAAAAGGAGAAAAGGATAAGAAGAGAAAGGGAGGTATGGGATAATTCACTTTTTGGGAAAAAAACAAAGGGTATCTCATCTTGATGTAAAATCCACATCGATGACTATGTCCTTTGCCAGCTTGTCTGTGTGTGTAACAAACTTCTCGATCATACTAAAAAGAAACATTCTATTTGGGCCCATCTGGTACTTGAATTTGGCATCATATTCCTCTAACCAATTATTGGTTCTCTGGAGCACTCCCTATTTCTTTAATATCAATGCCTCTAACTTTTTGCAATATTTTTTGAGAGATACTAGGTCCTTTATTTTTTGGCCATTGAAAGATTCATAAGGTACATCGATGAGATCCTTTAGAACCTTCTATAATAGTTATTTTGTCAATTCCACCTCACCATCCAGCCTCAACATTGCTCTTAGAGTGGGCTCAATCTCTATTCTTTCAGTCTTGAGAGACTATTCTTCTCCTTTTAAATCAAAAGTGCCATCCTTGAGTATTGTGAGCATGTGCTTTATGGCCAATTAGCACTCTTTGGACATCTTAATATTATTTGGAGAGATAATATTTTTTGCAATTAAAATATCCTTTCCCACTTTACATATTTTATCTATTTTGGGCCTAAGTGCCTCCCAACATTTGATATCAGCATCATAAATAGATAATAGGGAGATACACTCTCCTTGCCTATCTATCTCATCATCTATCCATTATATAGTTGTATCGATTACTTCTTAGCCTCGAGATATCAAGTCCTATTGCCAATCTTTTACTACCCATGTTTCGATCTTTAAATCTTTGCCACAAGTGATGTCCATTATTCTAAGGGGGATATGGGAAAGGTCAGGAGCCTAGATGGTGGTTAGAGTCACCACTTAGGGCTCACTCAGTAACTCTAAAGTAATAGATCATAGCCTAATTTTCTACCTTTAATTCCTCTATGGTAGCTTTATCTTTTTTCATTCTATGCATCACCATGTCAGCTAAGACTTATGAATTATGCTTAAATTCCTTCCTTGATGGCTCCCAAAGATTGTAGTGGTTGATTTAATAGTTTTCCTTGGGAGTATCCTTCTTTAATGCATCTAAAAGAGGAATGGATACTTAAACACTTATTTCCATTATGTCAATGAATTCCATTATGACATGCATCCTAGCCTTCTTTGGGGCTTGGATTTTTGATTTTGAACAATCTAGGATATACTGATATCCATTAATTTACACATCACATCCTTCTTTTCCTTTATTTGGTCTAAAATCCAAAGAAGTAGCCTGGTCTAGAAACTCACCAAAGTTATGGATGCTAAAGATGGTCTTGTAGGAGTGATGAGTGGTGCCAGTGGGGAAGAAACTATTGGGAGCATCACTATTTTATGAGGAGGACTTAACACAAATTATTTTGTGTCTACATCACTTACCTAATCTTCTTTTTCCTTCTTTGGGACTAGCTCAACTTACTCCAAAACATTGAAATCAAACCCAAGCTAGTGAGACTTCATGCACAATTTATCAATGGAACTCCCTTTTTTATGTGTTGGATGGAGGATAAAACAATGGATTATCCTTCCATAACACCCTAAGCCACTAGGTCTATAGAGTCAATGGTGACTTCCTTGTTGTGTTTAGGTAACTCTTCACCAATCATGGCCTTAGAACCTTTATTCTTCTCTAGGTCATGCACCTTGATCATAGGAAGAATCCATCTAGGGAATTTGATTGAAGTAGCATCCTTGGTGGCACTTTCCTCAACATCTTTATTGACCTTTGAAGTTGTAGGGGTCCCCATTTGTAGGCTTCATCCCTCATCTCTTATTTTATCTTTCTCTTGTTCTCCCACCTTTTCACTACTGATGAGGGATTGAATATCATTTGCATGTTCACCCTGATCCCTATCATCTTGATTCAAGGTGTCCTTGACTTCATCAACTTTGTCTTATCTAGGTGACTAAGAAATAACATCTTGGACAAATGCCTCTATTTTTGGGGAGTGGGGCTCCTTTTTAGTAGGGGCTTATACTTGGGTAGGCACCTCAACACCAAACTTCACAATATCATCAAAATATAGAGGATCATCTAAAGTCTTGTCCCCTTCCTTATCACCTTTACCTTCTTCTATTATAGATTCCCCTTCTATAGATGCTCCTTAGGATTTTTTAATGGGAGTGATATTTCTCCCTATGGTTCCTCTACCTAGTTCTCACCTTAGGGGGAGTGAAGGTGCATTATTTTTTAAATACCTTAGCTATCAGCCTTTCTTCATCTAAGTCATCCCCCTCACTCATATCCCTAACCCTATATGCATATGAAGCTTGATATTCCTTTTTCTCTAGGAGCACTCTTTGATGATTGGGTCTTTGAAGAGAATTATCATTTACTTGATCAGAGATTTTGATGGAGGCTAGAGGATATTCTTAGCTCCTTTTTATTTTGGTGGCTCCTCTTCTTCCTCACCTCCTCTCTTCCTTGAATATATATTTGAATGAAGCTCAACTATAGCTTGCTATAGAGATAGGACAATTGGGACTGGTGCTTGACTGGCTATAGGAGAAGCCACTAAGATGGTTGGTACCCCTAGAGCTTCCCTCCCCAAAATAAAAATAGGGAGAGCACTATCCAGTGTGACCTACCTTGTGAGAATTTTATCCCATAATTTATCCAATCTCATTATATTAGATAAAGACATCTCAACTTTGGACTGGGCTACAGTCATTTTCTTGACATCCTTTAGCTTGGTGAAGTTAGTGTCTCCTAGATTTATTTTCCCTCTTCCTACTATAGATGATGATGGGGCTATAAGATCACTATTGTGTGCAAGGAGGAATTTAATTAATTATTTCACCTCCCTAAATTTTTTTATGGAAGGGGTGTTGTACACCCTAAGGTTGACTCCATGCTCCTTCAACCACCTGAAGGTTCTCCTCATTATCCATGTCTCTTACCTAAGGATGGAATCATTTTCCTCTTTAGTAAAATCTAGTAGAGTGATGGGCTAGGATTCAATATTTCTCCTATTGTATGTGGAGGAGAGTGTCATCTTGTCATTGACCATATCCTTGGGGTGAGGAATGATGTCATATGTTATGACCTCTTAGACTATTAACCTCATGTACTCCAACTTCTTGACATCTTCTTTGATGGTACAATCAGACCATAGGTCTTCATAGTGGGAATGATGCCATACCACATTTATCACCATATTTATCAACCACTTGATATTATAATTGTGTTAAGGTGGCATCTTAAAAATTACACACAAACTCATTTCCAATTCCAACTCCTTTGCCTTAGCCATAAAAGGGTCTGAGTAAAAACCAATCACCATAGGAAACTTCAAAGGATTTTTTATCTTTTTCACTTTAATCATTTCATGTGGTGGTAACATTTGCCTATATATCTCCATTATTTCCAATCTATCATCTAGGTATCTAGGCAATTTAAATGAGCATCTAAAATACCCACTCACCTTGATGTATGTGAATGTTTTGAACTAAATATAGGTGATACCAAATTTTTTAGTTACCTATTTGGATATTTCAAACATTCTATTTAGGCTTCTTAGGGGGTAATAACACACTCATCATGGGGTTGAAGAAGCAGTTATGCACCTTGTAAAAACTATTCCTAGACCCTTCCAAGGTTACCTCAAGATATATTTCATAAATTCTCATCCTTGCGGGGTTCCTGGTAAGTCCCTATAAAACCCTATTGTGTACCAAACTATGCATCAAGTAGGAAGACATATAAAATTTACCTTAAAATTTCTCCTTAGAGTTGATGGTTACTTGGAGTCACATCATCTATACATGCAAATTATCACTGAGGATGGTGGCCAAGTCGATCCTCTTTTTCCCTTCCAATATGTAAAGCATGATTGAAAGCATCCATGTCTTAAAATTCTCAATAGTGGGTAGCCCATAAATTTTAGTAGCCATGGCTATAACATACTAAGGCAAATCATTAATTTTTTCCAACTTTATGTTCTTTGACATTCTTGAGACCTTGGTTCTTTTCTTGGTTAGCCAACATGAGTTTAATACATCCCAAATTACTTTCTTATCATTTCCAACGTATTGTTGGCATTTCTCAACATTGAGTGTGGTGCTTTATGGTTGAGGGGGAATGATGATCATGGTTCTGAGAGCCTCTAAAGTAAAGGAACATACTACTAAATGACTACCATTGATGATAGTTCTAGTATTTGGTTGATATGCTTGAGCATATGATATGATGACCTCTATTATGGAGTAGCTAGAGGAAACATTGTTGTTGGTGTGATGTAGCTCATGTCAACATTGATAACTACATATGGGGGATTAGGATCTTAAAATACATTTACTAGTGCCCCAAAATCCAAATTCATAACATCAATATCCTTGATTGAATCTAATACTGATACGATGCTTCCTTTGGATGATGTTAAAGTAGCTACCATTGGTATTAGTGGAGGTTACACATATGTGGAAGTAGAAATCCTTTGTAACTTGCACTCTGATTCACTATATTTACATAATTCTTCACTCTGGCACACTTAGTCACTTGGATGCACAAATTTTTAACTTTGAATGTGAAAGGTAAGTTCAAATGAAGAATAACACTTAATTATAATCCCTTGAATTTTAGAATTAGGGTTACCATTAATGCTTCAAGATAAGGGGACAAATCAACACCTACCCCCATTAATTTCTTGAGCCTCATTTGAAAAATATAGGGAAAATGAAAGGCCTTCCCTTTCATGCTAAGTAACCACTCTTTCACAATATGTGGTGAAATAT
Organism: Torreya grandis; assembly: GCA_037957365.1. Classification (NCBI taxonomy): domain Eukaryota; kingdom Viridiplantae; phylum Streptophyta; class Pinopsida; order Cupressales; family Taxaceae; genus Torreya; species Torreya grandis. The sequence continues at coordinate 56,945 of JARHVA010010601.1, forward strand.
GAGTGAATCATTTATTTAAAAAACTCTTGTTCTACTCTTTAGGGATTTCCTCACCTTTTTGACCTATTATGACATTTTGGTGTTATAGGACAAAAAGTCCCCAAGTCCCTGATGAAACTAAGGGCATGACCTACAATGATCCTTCTTTTACAAAAACTTGAGTGTTTGGGCCTTCTGGGACCTTTTAAAAAATGTCCATAAAATTAAGTGAGGTAATTTCCAAAAAGGTCCCAAAGTTAACAAGCACCCAAGCACCTCCATGTGGCATGAATATTTTTTATTATTAAAAATAGACATCAGGGCCCTAGGTATTTTTAGCACCATGTCCACAAAATGTTAAGTTGGGTAATTTTTTAAAGAGAACCAAAATATCCAAGGGCTCGATGTTCTACCAAGTGTCTAAATCAAAAAGAAATTGGGATCACAACCACTTTCTCCACTTATACCAACTTCCTTCAAAATGGGAGGAGTGAAAAATATTCCTATCTCCTAAATTTCACTCTTAGGGGGGTCCCTTAATTCAAATACGTATTTTTCATTTGGCTCATTAGACTATTCCTCACCTTAATCACCAAAACACATAAGTGGAACATGATATTTTTGTCTAGGACACTGATATACTTCCTCTTTTGAGCGTGAAGGATATAATATTTGGAAAAGACTTGGTTACACCCTCATTTGTTTACTATAGACTCTCTTGCCATAAAATCCTTACTCCACATGAGGTTAATTTTTAAATATTTCTTGAGCCTTCCTTAGGTATTTTACATCTTTGATAGACATCCTTCTAGACTCATTTAACCAAGATAATAGACATCATTTATTAATTACATGCCCCAACCTTTCCTCTTGATGAGGAATATAGGAAACTAAGACATTAAATCTCACTTAAATCTAGTATAGTGCATAGCTCATACAAATACCCAAATTTCTCTATCACAATTTTGGGAGCTATCATAGGCTCTTACCCGAGGATTGGTACCCCTAGCAGGTATATAGAGAATACTAGACCGGTCACCTATCCATTGGGTTATGGAGTCAATAAGAAACATACCATAGGCAAATCACCATTTCAACAAGGCAATAAACCAAAAAGAAAAGAGATAAGGATAGATAAAATAAAATATGATCAAGTGGACCATAAGATAGAAAATTATATACATATGTACATGGGCAAACAAAAACTCAATCTAGGAAATGCTTAAGATGTTTGCCATTCACTGGTAGCTCCAAATTATTTCCATTGATGTTTCTAAGATAAAATATGTGATTTCCTATCTAAAATTTGATGGTGTAGTGACCCATCCAAAGGGAATTTAATTTCACATGCTTCCCTTTATCTTCATGTCTTTTATCTTAGAGCAGAACTAGATCACTAACATAAATTTTTTGTGGAGTAACTTTTCTATCAAAAATCCTTTTAAGACATTCCTTAAATTTTATGTGTTTTTTGTGAGCCTGTCTCCTATATTTTTCAAATTTGATGCTCTAAATGATTCTCCCCTTATAGTGGCTTATTCTTATTCCCTCCTTAGTCATTTGTCATGTAAACTAGTATGTAGGAAATTGTAGATTCAAAGGTAGAACAACTTTGGTCCCATACATGAGCTGAAATGGGATTTTTCCAGTGGATCTCTTTATATTTAACCTATCTACCTGAGCAAAAAAATTCAATGCTCACCCCAATTTCTTTTGTTGTCAACTAGAGTCCTCTTGATAAGTTTCAATAAGTTTTTATTATTAGACTTTGCTTGTCCATTTCATTTAGGATTATGGTTGGATGCATAAGTTAAAGCAATCCAATAATCTTTAAATAATGCATTCAACTATTTATATCTAAAAAACATAGCATTGTCACATATAATCTTGATTGGTACCTCAAATAGATAAATGATATTATTTAGTAAGAAATCAATCACTACCTAGTGGGTTGATCTCCTCGTAGGAATTGCCTCAACCCATTTCATGAAGTAGTCAGTGGCCACCAGGATCCATTTATGACTAGCACTTGAGGCATCTAAGATTTCACCCATAAAATCCATCCCCCATTATCTGAAAGGCCCCTCAATAAAGACTGGTTGTAGGGGAAGTGATTTGGATGCCTTCATCCTTCTAAATAACTACTAACATTATTCACATTTTCTAACCTAGGTAGTTACATCTTTGAATAGTGTAGGACACCAATATTTTGCCCTCATGATCTTGTGTACAGTGACCTTTGGGGAAAAATGGCCACCACACACACCACTATGCATTTATTTTATTATTGGAGAGACCTCACTCTCTACTAAACATCTCAGGAGAACACCATCAGGGTTTCTCCATGTGAGGTCATCCTACAATAGAACATACTTTTAGGATACCAACTTTAATTTGTTTTCTAAATGAGGAGGATAAGTCAGAGTCCTTAGGTAATGCACTATGTTTCTATACCATGGGGATTTACTATACTTTGATTCATAGTTATCCATCATTATCTCTACATTATTTATCTCCATAGCTTCTAATTTTTTTAATCATCAACTTAGCCAAACCCATGCCCTTGACAAGCTTGGTGGTTTCTATCTCTAGGTCATATTCTTGCATTTAATTAAACCAATGACACCTCTTATCAATAGTTTCATTTTGATTTAATATGTCCTTCACCATAGTGTGAGGAACATAGGAAATAATCTTTTAAGTCAAAACATAGGACTTGAATTATTTGATAGCTTTTAAAAGAGAGAAGGCTTGTTTTTTCATTATGGTATATCTAAGCTCAGATCTTTGAAGTGCCTTGCTAAAAAAGGCAATTGTTTTCTCATGACCTTCATCATTCTTTTGGAGAAGTACTAAAACAATGGTATGTGTAGATGCAAATGAAAAGATTTGAAACTCTTTTCTATAGTCTAGGCTAATAAGCATGGGGGCCATTTTCAAGGCTACCTTGATGTTTTGAAATCACTAGGTAGCCTTTTCTTCCCACTTTATGGTTTAATCCTTCTTTAATATTGAAGTGATCAAAAAGGTAATCTCTACAAAATTGGAAACAAATCTTCTAACAAAATTAATTTGGTTGAAGAAAGATTGAATACCTTTCTTGGTATGTGGGATGATAACTTTATCAATGGCTTTCATTCTCTCAGGGTCTATCATAACACTTTATTGGGATAAAATGTGTCCTAGTATCTTTGATTTTTTCACTCCAAAATGTCACTTCTTGGGGTTCAGGGAGATCCCAAACTCCCAGCATTTGATAAGCAACTACTTAAAATGTGTTAGGTGATCACTCCTCTTTTTAGAGTATATAGTGACATCATCTTGGTAGACAATAATGAATCAACTGATCAATCTAGTGAAGGTTACATCCATTGCTATCTAAAAATTGGCACCTATGTTCATTAAACCAAAAGGCATTTAAACATATATATAAGTGCCCCATAGGGTGGTGAAAGAAGTTTTAGATCTATTCAAGTCTTTGACCAACACCTGGTTGTATTTAAAAAACCATCCAAAGTAGACAAAAACTTTGATCCAATGATATCTTGAATCATATTATCCATGTTAGGCATTGGATAACTATCTTTCAAAGATGCCTTATTTAAATTTTGGAAATCAACATAGAACTAGATGTCTCCATTTTTCTTTCTAACATAGACAAGGTTCACCTCCCATGATGAATATTTGATAGGTTGGATGATTCCACCATCCCTTAGCTTTTTTATCTCTTCTTACATTTTTGCTTGCTGAGATGGGCTTGATTGGCCACTACTTATATATGAATGGATTTGTATTGGGTTTCAATGGAATAACATGTTGAAATAGATCCTCTCTATAAGCCTTTAACTCTGCATAAGACCATGCCAAGCAATCCTGGTATTTCTTCAATAAAGCGACGAATGCTTTCTTTTCATCTTTACTTAAGTGAACACCAAGCCAAATCTTCTTTTAATTTTTTGGTGTCCCAATGTTTATCTTAGTCACTTATTTTGATATAGAAGTGCTTATAGATTTGATTCAGTCTACTTTATCAAAGGTTGCCTCAAGACTAACTAATCCCTTATATATGGTATTAGTCTTGAGATAGATTATTTCCTTCCCATATAGGGTTTCCTTCCAATCACATACATGGATCATTGACTCTGAGTCTATAATAACTCTCTAAATTTCCTTTGTGCATCATATAAATCTTTTTATGTGATTATCATCATGAAATACTTTCCAATGGTAAATATTTTTTGAAATAGAAGGCCTTACCAATTTTTCAACTTGATATTCACAAATAACACCTCTAGATTCAACCCTAAATTTTATAACTCTCTTGGCAAGCACATCTACCAAGTGATTTAATTCTTGGGAATGGTACAAGATGTTGAAAGCATTTAACCATCCTAAATAATCCCATACACCATTTCAATACTGCTTCAACCTCTTCTACCTCATGGCGTAAACACCCCAAACATGTTTAACCACTAGCTCAAAGTCACCCTTCACTAACAACCTTTTGAATCCATATTCTTGAGTGATCTGGAGGCCTATCATAAGTGCTTCATATTTTAAAATATTGTTTGTGCACTCAAAATCCAATTGAAAAGAGAAATTAAAAAATTAGACCTTAAGAGTATAAAAATAACTCTGACCCCATATCCAAAATTAGAACATGCTCCATCAAAATGCATAACCCAAGTGGATTCATCATCTTGGATATCAGTATTAGGGGGCATCTCTATAAATTCAACATTTCTTTCAAAGCTCCCAATGTCTATGTCTATATACAACACTTCATCTAGCTAGTACTTGAGGTCTTCCAAGATATGGAGTATTTTTGGTTCCTAATTTAGGAAAACCATTTTTCCATCCAAACATATTTTGTCATAAGATAAATCCATATGAACACTACCACCAATGATAGCAGCCCACTTTTAGGAAAGCATACCCCACTTAGGTGGATAGTCTAAAACAATGACATCCATACTTATGCATTTTATGGTGTATTACACAAGTCTTACCACTAACCCTTTTAGCATGCTGACTATAGGAACTTCTCTATAATCCATGGTAAGGTATCATCTATACGCTATAGTTATAATTATGCATAACTCATTTAACATAACCAATAACATGATGTTATAGGAAGCACTAAAATCAAACATGCAATTATGGATGATCATTCCACTAATTACCAAAGTCGTATAGAATAGGTCAACATCTATTTGGATCTCTACTAGTGTTGTCCCTAGGTACACTTCTAAGTGTTGCTCAGAGGATTCCAAGGCATTATTATTTTCTTCAGGGGGAATGAAAGGAGGATCCACCTCAACAATTTCATTGGTTGTAACCTTTTATGTGAACCTTAAGTATTCAAAATCTCTCCATCTATTCTTCAAGATCCTAAGTAGCTCTAAAAAATGTATTGTGACCTTTAGCTAACTCAAGACATGGGAAATGTCACAAATATTATGTTTGGGAAATGGAGTATTAATAGGTAAACTTATGACATTTTCATCTAAAATATATCCTTCTAATGCTAAGGGCACAAAATTAGGAGGAATGACAATTTTGACTTCACTCTTCAAAGGAGGCTTCCTAGGCTCATCCTTATTAGGAATACTAGATATAAAATGGGTATGATTCTTGGGCTAGGTAGTGCTTGGTTTAGCATGATAGGGTGTAGGACTAAGATTAGTAATATTTTGGACCTCCTTAGTTTTGGTGGTTGTTTTATCTTTGGTCTCTACCCTAGGAGTAGTAACACCTTCATCCTTGGGGGGAGTATTTTGGTCCTTGCTTCTCATATTATACTCCTTTTTTGGGGTAATGGTAGCATGAATCATCAACTGTGGGTCCTCAATTGATGGGGAAGATTCCATCTACTTCTTTTTCATCATTGATCTTAGGAATTCAAAATCATGAACCGATAACTCATAGTCATGCATCATATTAATTTTTTTGACAAAATTTAGGGACAAAACTCATACTTTCTCCCACACATCCTAGAATTCCTAAGTAGTGGTATCACCCATTAATTCTATATATGGAGATAAAACCATTTAACTTGATTCATCAAAACTAAAATTGAAATAATCATAGGCCAAAGTGTCCTCAAAATTTGGGACTAATAGGGTACCTACCCCCTTTCCTCAAATATGTAACTCTCCACCTCCTAGAAATCCACTATGTAAATTTCATCTTCATCAATGTAGCTTCAAAAAAAAAAACCACCTCTAAACATCCCTTAGAGGTTATGCTACATGGGGGTGAGGGAGGAAACATTTATCACACTAGCCGATGCTAACATCAATTACATTAATCTTTGTGGCTGAAGGATCTGACACATCCATTTCAGCCCCCCAAGTATGATTCCTATCATCCCTTATTAGCCACTTTCCTTTGTCATTATTTCTATTTTGGAAAGGTAACCTACCTTGACCTTGATCTTAGGGATAATTCTTATCCTCTTTTTATGCTCCCTCCTATCATCATGATTGGAGGTACCCTAAGACAATCCCTTCTCATCTTTAGCCAACTTGTAAGATATTCCCTTGATGGTGATGGCCAGGGTCTTCACTATCTCTTTCAAGTCTACTCCTTTATGGGAGGTTTGCATTTTCTCAGGGTTCACTAGCTTGACATCAACCTTTTTATTCAAAGGCTTACCCATAACTTTGATGTTATTTTCTATTTGAATAGTGAAATTGAAAGCCATCCTTAGATTTTTGGGAGCCTTATATCTAAGATAATAAGATGTTTTTTTATCAAATGCATCACAATAATTAATTAGGGAAGTGGTACCAATAGGCCTGATATCCTCAGGCAACCTCCTCAGTAGTTTATTGAACCTTGAATTCAAATCCTTTACACATTCATTGGGGTTATTTTTGAGGTTCTTGAATTTGGCAAGCAAGAATCAAGGATCTATACTCTCACTAAACTACATCTTGAATGCATCAATAATTACTCACTAGGTATCTATAGATCCATCAGGGAGGGATTTGAATCACTCTTAAGCTTCTTACTTAAGTGTGTTGATAATGATATTTATACACACATCCTCCAAGTCAATCTCATAATCTTCAATAATATCTAAAAAGGCTTTTCGATGTTTTTCTCTAGACACCACATTATTTCCCTAGAACTTAGGTAGAACACTCCTAATCTTGACAGGGACCTCATTAGGAAAGCTAGGCATACCGATGAAATTGATGGGTATAAACCTTAGAATTATGAATGGTCTACGCTAATTACCCAAATCTTGATCTTCCTCTCCATCATTTTCATTATCTACATTAAACATCCTCCTCAAGTTATGGTCTCCCATTTTTCAATCAGATGATGAAGGAAAACCAGGGGAAGTTGAGAGTGATCACTACTCAAATAACTATAAAGGGTGTAAATGATTTTTTAAGGAGAAGGATCTTGACTTGTAAGGAGTTAAAAACTATCTGAAGCACTTAGTTACCCTTCAACTAATGAGATGTTAGAGAACAAGGGGTGTATGTGAAGAGGAATAAACTGATCAAGTCTTACTTGATAGCTTAAGCCTTGACCCACAACAATTTTCTAAACTTGGGGCCTTTTGAAAGGGATTTTCAATTCAGGGATAAGCTCTTTTAAAGGATTCCTTAAAAAAAAAAAGATCTAGTACCCTCTAGGTTTATAGCACTGAAGAGAGGGTTTAAAAATAAAGGAAGGTACAAATAATAGGCATTGGTACTTTAAACCTATGATATAATAAAGTCACCACAACAAATAATACTTTTAGACCAACAAAAATTAGGCATAACCACAAAGAGAGGCTAAATTTTACACCCTAATAACACCCTTTAAATATGTTAAATAGATTCCTACTACCAAGGGTAAATGTTCTAAAGAGTATTATGAGAGAAACAATATAATAAGTAAGAGAAAATCAAATTGGAAGAAAGGCTAGTGAGACACTAGATATTTTTTGACAACCAAGCCTATAATAAGGGTGATAAGTCCTTGGCAATAGTGCCAAAAAAGACTTGTTGGTTCCCAATAACATACCACTATCACTCGACCTCACATGCCTTGGAAGCAAGAAATAAGAAGGGGAGTGCAAGTCAAAGGTGAGGAGTAATGAAGATATGTTGAAGCTGAGGAGTAATCAACACCTTAAAATAAATGAATAGGGACATTGATCGGGAGAGGCTCAATAAAGGGGATGGTTAGTTCCCTATTGCTTTTGGCTCTACCTGAACCAAGGTGAAAGTACCTATGGGTGGGGGTAGCTAGTTTTGATAGAGGGATTTTAAACCTTCAACATTCACAGGGATTTTAAATTAGGGAAGAGGTAATATGACCAAAGCATAACCAAACTCACACACTCAACCCTAGAAGGGTTGCCACATGAAATGCATGAATGCTTAAGTCATATGAAAGCTTTTAAGATAGATGGGAAAATGGCTATAATCTTCAATGTGGAAATTATTTTTGAATTACAAAGGGTAAGTGAGGACTTAAGCACTAGGATTTTGAGCATATAAATCAAATACACTTTAGGTGAATAATGTATAGTGCATTTTTCAAGTAGGAAACACTTATGGTATGTTAGTTGTATGTTGTATGCAAGGTATAATAGGATAGGATAATTTTTACAAAAAAATTTCAATGAAAAGATGTGGAGGGATAATAAGTAAATATGGAGGGGTTAACACAATCATGATATCTCTTTTATCAAAAAATTCTTGCTTAATTCTAAAAATAGCTAGGAAGAAACTATGCACATATGGTCCTTAAAAGATTACAAGCAACACTACAGGTTACCTTTCAATAATTATTTCCTATTAGATCTATGAGACCAAGACTACCCTTAAAAATGATATCAATTTTTCATTACCTAAAATTTAATATATAAAGTATTTTATGTTCTAGTTCTACCTTCTAAATTACTACCATAAAGAAACATACACCATACAACCAATCTATTTAGCTTGTGAAAAGAAACACTGCATTTAAATAGCAAGATAAAATGGAAACCATGAAAATATTTTATTCATATACTGGGAAAATATTTATCATAACACATTTATTTAAAATTATATATCATAAGACACTCTATATAAATGACCCTATAATAAGGGAACATCATAGATGATCTCAAAGCTTACCAATGATTTTATAAATGAAATCGATTTGGCACCAAGGCACTACATAGGGATGACTCTTCAAGTTATCTATTTTACACTCAAATTTTTAGTTGACATTTTTAAAGGGACAAAGCCCCTTTACTTATACAATTCTATAACCATACTTGGCATATTATATAAAGATACTCTAGCTTGAAGACTCCTTCATGGGCCTAGAGTTGGTTGTAACAAACTTGATTCCTTGGACCTATAGGTGTGCTCTCATGATGATGAAGGATATGATTTCCCACTATAAAAGAATATTTATAGTTATGTACATGTAAAATAATCCATAAGGGACAAAACAAAACTTTGTTCACTTGTATAAAGAAATAAAAATGTCCTTTCCTTAAACAAAACAAACTCAAAAAAGGAGGTGCCACTAACAAGAAAAATACAAAAGTTCCTTAAGAGAAAAGAGATAAAAAGGAGAAAAGGATAAGAAGAGAAAGGGAGGTATGGGATAATTCCCTTTTTGGGAAAGAAACCTGGGGTATCTCATCATGATGTAGAATCCACATCAATGACAGTGTCCTTTATCATCTTATCTTTATGTGTATCTCATACTGATGAGGATCATTCTATTTGGGCACATCTGGTACTTGATTTTGACTTCATATTCCTCTAACCAATTATTGGATCTCTAGATCAATTCTTATTTCTTTTGTATCAATTCCTCCAACTTGTAATAGTTTTTTTGAGATATACCCAGTCCTTTATTTTTTTGCCATTAAAAGCTTCATGAGGTGAATTGATGAGATCCTTTAGAGCCTACTCTAAAAGTTATTAATTTAGGTCCACCACACCATCTAGCTTTAGCATTTCTCTCAGAGTGGCCTCAATCTCTATTCTCATAGTCTTGAGAGACTACTCTTCTCCTTTTAAATCAAAAGCACCATCCTTGAGCATGGTGAGAATGTGCTTTATGGAAAATTGTCACTCTCTAGGAATCTTAATATTATCTGGAGAGATAATTTTTTCTATGATTAAAATATCCTTACCTAATTTACATATTTCATCTATTTTGGGCCTAAGTGCCTCCCAAATTTTGATATCAACATCATAGATAGATGTTAGGGAGCTACACTTGCCTTGTCTATCTCTCTCATCATTTGTCCATTCTATAGCTATATGTATTACTTCTTAGCCTTAGGATGTCAAGTCCTATTTATAATCTTTTATCACCCATCCTTAGATATTTAAATCTTTACCATGGGTGATGTCTAGTGTTCTGAAGGGGATATGAGAAAGGTTTGGAGCCTGGATGGTGGTTGGACTCACCACCTAGGGCTCACTCAATAACTTTTGTAAGTACTAGATCGTAGCCTAATTTTATGCCTTTAATTCCTCTATGGTGGCTTTATCTTTATGCATTTTGTGCATCACCATGTCAACTAGGACTTACGAAGTATGCTTCAATTCCTTCCTTGATGGCTCCCCAAGATTGTAGTGGTAGATGGAATATTTTTCCATGGAAGTATCCTTCTTTAGTGTATCCAGAGGAGTAATGGATATTTCAACACTTCCTTCCCTTATGTTACTAAATGTCATTCTAACATGAATCTTGGCCTTTTTTAAGGGCTTAGCCTTTTGCTTTTGAACAATCTAGGCTATATCGATATCCCCTACTTTTCTCATCATATCCTTATTTTATTTTACTTGGTCTATAATCTAAAGAAGGGGCCTAGTTTGGAAACCCACCAAAGTTATGGATTCTAAGGATGGCCTTGTAGTAGTGATGAGTGGTGCCAATAGAGAAGCAGTTGCTAGGAGTGTCACTAGTTTAGGAAGAGGGCTTAACACAAATTGATGTGTGTCTTCATCAATTCCCTACTCTTCTTTTTCCTTCTCTAAAACTATCTTAACTTGATCCAAAACTTTGAAATCAAACCTAGGCTAGTGAGAATCCATGCACAATTTGTCAATAGAACTCCCTTTTTCTATGTGTTGGATGAAGGATAGAACAATGGACTTTGATTGAAGTAGCATCATTGGGGTCACTCTCCTTAGAATATTTATTAGCCTCTAAAGTTGTAGGGGTACCCAATTACATGCTTGATCCCTCATATCCTATTTTATCTTTCTCTTATTCTCCCACCTTTGCACTACTAGTGAGGGATTGAATATCATCTCTAGGTTCACTTTGATCCCCATCATCTTAATTTAGGGTGTCCTTGACTTCATCAACTTTATCTTGCCTAGGTGATTGAGAAATAACATTTTGGACAAATCCCTCTATTTTTGGGAAGTGGGGCTCCTTTTCAGTAGGGCTTCTACTTGGGTGGCTACCTCAACACCAACCTTCACAAAATCATTGAAAGATAAAGGATCATATAAAGTCTTGGACCTTTCCTCATCACCTTTACCTTATTTTGTTGTAGGTTCTCCTTTTACAGATTCTCCTTTCATCATGATCTTTTAAGAAGAGTGATGTTTCTCCCTATCGGTCCTTTACCCAATTTTCACCTTGGGGGGAGTAAAGGCATGATATTTTTTCATTACCTTAGATATCAACATTTCTTCATTTGAGTCCTCCCACTCACTCATATACTTGACCCTCTACATGTACGAAGCTTGATCTTCCTTTTTCTTTGGGGGGCACTCCTCAGTGATTGGATCTTTACAGAGAAATTTCCTTTGCTTGATCAAAGATTTTAATAGAGGTTAGAGGATATTCTTGGCTCTTTTTTATTTTGGTGGATCTTCTTCTTCCTCACCTTCTCTCTTCCTTGAATATATATTTAGAGGAGGTTCAATTGCATCTTGTTGTGGAGATAGGATATTTGGGACTAGTGCTTGACTGTTCATGGGAGAAGCCATTGAGATGGTTGACACCCCTAGAGCTTCCCTCCATGAAATTGAAATAGGGATGATACTATCTAGTGTGACCTACCCTATGAGAATTCTAACCCAAGTTTTGGCTAGGCTTGTTATCTTCAAGAAAGACATCCCAAATTTTGATTAAGCTCCAGTAATTTTCTCAACATCCACCAGCTTGGTGAAATTACTATCTTGTATCTTTATTTTCCCTCTTCCTACTATAGATGATGATGGGTCTAGAGGGTCACCATTATGTGTTGGGAGGAATTCATTCAATTATTTCACCTCCCTCAACTCTTGGAGGGTAGGTGTGTTGTACACCCTAAGGTTGACTCTAGGATCCTTCAACCACTTGAAGGTTCTCCTCATTATCCATGCCACTCACTTAGGGATGGAATAATTTTATTCCTCATTTAAATCTAAGAGTGATGGCCTAGGATTCCATATTAATCCTATTGTATATGGAGGAGAGTGTCATAATTTCATCAACCATATCCTTGGGGAGAGGAGTCATGTCATATGCCATGACCTCTTACACTGTTAACCTCATGTACTCCCACTTTCTAACATCTTATTCAGTGGTTCAATCAAACCATGAGCATTAATAGTGGGAATGATGCCATACCACATTTTTCACCATATTTATTAACCACTTAATGTAATAATTAGGTCAAGGTGTCATCTTACCAAGTGTGTACAAATGCATTTTAGTTCCAACCCCTTTGCCTTGGCCATAGAAGGGCAAGAATAGAAACCAATCACCATAGGAAAATTGAAAGGATCATTTATATTTTTCACTATAATCATTTGATGTGGTGGTAACATGTACTTGTATAGTTCCATTATTACCAATCTAACATCTAAGTATCTAGGTAATTTGAATGGGCATCTAGAATAACCACTCACCTTGATGTATGTGAATGTTTTAAACTAAATATAGGTGGCACCAAACTTCTCAATTACCTATTTGGATATTTCAAACATTCTATTTAGGCTCTTTAGGGGGTAGAGCACACTCATCATGGGGTTGGATATGTAGTTATGCACCTTATATAAAATATTCCTAGACCCTTCTAGGGTTACCTCATGATATATTTTGTAAATTATCATCCCCATGGGGTTCTTGGTAAGTCCCTAAAAAACCCTATTGTGTACTAAACTATACATCAGGTAAGAAGACATAAAATATGCCTTGATATTTCTCCTTGGAGGTGATAGCTATTTAGAGGCACATAATTTGTACATGCAAATTATCAATGAAGATGGTGGCCCAGTTGATCCTCTTTTTCCCTTCTAATACGTAAAGCATGATTAAAAATATCCATGTATAAAACTTCTCAATAATGGGTATCCCATAAATTCTTGAGTCCATGGCTATAACATACTAAGGTAACTCATTAAACTCTACCAAATTCAAGTTCTTTGACATTATTGAGACCTTGGTTCTTTTCTTAGTTAACCAACATGAGTTTACTACCTCCTAGATGGATTTTTCATCATTGTCAGTGTATTTTTAGAATTTTTTGATGTTGAGTGTGATGATTTTTAGTTGAGGGGGAATGCCAAACATGGTGTTGAGGGCCTTTTAAGTAAAGGAACATACTACTAAATTACTACCATTGATGATGGTTCTAGTATTTGGTTTATATACTTGAGCACATGTTATGATGAGCTCTTGATATGGAGTAGCCAAGGGAAACACTATTGTTGGTGTGATGTAGCTCATGACAATATTAAAAACTACTTATGGGGGGTTGGGTTCTTGTAAAACATTTACCAGCACCCTAAAATATGAATTCATAACATCAATGTCCTTGATTGAATCCAATAATGATATGATGCTTCCATTGGATGTTGTTAAAGTATATACCATTAGTAATAGTGGGGCTTCACATAGGTGGAAGTATAAATCCTTTATAAATTTCACTCTGATTCACTATATTCATGTCATTCTTTTCTCTGGCACACTTAGTCACTTGGAAGCAAAAAATTTTAACTCTAAATGTGAAAGGTAAGTTCAAATGAAGAATAACACTTAATTATAATCCCTTGCATTTTAGAATTAGGGTTACCATTAATGCTCCAAGATAAGGTGGCAAATCAGAACCTACCCCCATTAATTTCTTAAGACTCATTTTAAAAATAGAGTGAAAATACAAGACTTTCATTTGTATGCTAAGTAACTATTGTTTCACAATACGTGGTGAAACATGAGTGAATCATAGATTTAAAAAATTCCTATTTGAGTCTTTAGATATTTCCTCACCTTTTTTACTTGTTATGACATTTTGGTGCTATAGGAAAAAAATTCCTAAGTCCCTGATGAAACCAAAGGTACAAGCTATAATGATCTTTCTTTTTTAAAAACCCAGGCTTTCGGGGACCTTTTGGAAAATGTCTATAAAATTGAGTGAGGAAATTTCCAAAAATGTCCTAAAGTTAACAAGCACTTGAGCACCTCCATGTGGTATGAATATTTTTTATTATTAAAAATAGACATTGAGGCCCTAGGGATTTTTAGCACCATGTCCACAAAAAGGTAAGTGGGGAAATTTTTCAAAGAGGCCCAAAACATCTAAGGTCCTGATGTTCTTCTAGGTGTCTAAATCAAAAAGAAATCAAGATTGTGGTCACTTTATCCCCTTATACCAACTATATTCAAAAGGGAAGGAGTGAAAAAACCTCCTATCTCTTTAATCTCACTATCACGAGGGGGGATCCCTTAAGTCAAATACATAGTTTTCATTTCATTCATCATACTATTCCTCACCATAATCACTAAAACACATAAGTACAATGTGATATTTTTATCTAGGATACTGACAGACTTCCTCTTTTGAGTACAAAGGATCTAAGCTTTGGAAAAAAACTTGGTTACACCCTCATTAATTTACTATAGACTCTCATGCTATATAATCCTTTCTCTATAAGTGGTTAATTTTTAAATCTTTCTCAAGCCTTCCTTATGTATTTTCCATTTTCTATAGATGTCCCTATAGACTCATCTAAAAAAGATAATAGACATGATTACTAAAATTACATGACCCAACCTTTCATCCTAATTAGGAATGCAAGAAACTAAGACATTGAAGCTCGCTTAACTTTGGCATAGGGCATAGCTCATACAAAGACCCAAATTTCTCTATCACAATTTTGGGCAATAAAAACCTTTTTGAAAAGCCTCTAATATTTTGGTGATCATGTGAAAAAAAAATTTGGTAATATTTATCTCCATTCCATGTTGAAAATGATTCAATAAATTGAAGTGTAGGTCATGCAACATAAAATACCTTCCTTCATAGATAAAATATTAAGAGATAAACTCAATAACCTTGGCCCATATTCTTGGTAGAGACAACCTTGTAGTGCCCTACTTTGAGGTTTCTAAGAATTCATTTAATCTGTTAAAATTTTATCTCTTAGCCTCAACATCAAATTTCTCATGCCATTCCTCCCCTATTCTTGGTAGTCTTGTTACTCTACTAATGGGTGGTTTTGTTAGCTTTACTTCCATCCATTTTACCATGGCCAAGATATTATGAAATGTACCAAAAAATTCCTCCATAATTCCTTAATCTAGGGCCTATATTTTCTCAAAATATTTCACCCATCCTATATGTTATAAAAAAACCAAGGTTTTTGGGATGTTGGTCAAGGGGGTGATATCTAGTGGTTTATGTTTCAATAAATCACCTCTCATATTGTGTGATTTGTAGGTATAAGTGCTTATAGAAAGGGTTTTGGCTATGACAAAATTATTTACAACTTTTTATTTGAGAGGTGAAACAATTCTTTTGAATTAATGGAAAATCTCCCCCCCAACTTAATCTGTCACTTGTCCTCGACGGATGAAGTCAATGTGCTAAAAACACTTGTTATAAGAGTAAGGGGTTGTAGTAACATTTGTGTCAATAGTAAAATTAGTGAAGGATATGGTAAGTGAGCATTATAAGGAGATGATACAATGGTGCATTGATAGCATTAAGTCCCATCACCTATAGATATAATTAAAATGCATGACAAGAAATAAATATAGAATAATTACCATATTACTTATAGAAATACCTTTCATAAATGTGCTAATGATGTCTCAATGTGGTAGTCATGGAATATGATAGATTTTTATTAGGATAAAACATGTGATGGATAATAAAATGTAGGAAAATATCCTATATCAAGATATGTTTCCTATACTAGTAAATGTTTATCCTACAGTAGCAAGTTTTATTCTATAACCAAGTTTTTCACCTATAGCAACAAGTTTTCCATCTTGTAGTAAAAATAAAAATGTATTTATACTCCAGGGGAATGAATATACAATAAAAAAAATGAATACAAAACATTTTTATTTTAGTAGTGCCTTTTCTCTTTTTCACTTTTATTAATGAATGTCAATCAACCAGTGACCTAGTTTTTTGAGACAACATCTGTTAGCAATGCCCAAAAGTTTTTATTGCTGAATTTTCTATTTTATTTTTAGATTTTCTAGTCCAAACTAAATTGAAATAATAATAATCTATAGGGTAGGATTTTATTCAACCTAAACCAATCCATTAGGAATGACTTGTTCTTGGCTACAAGAAGCTTTATTACTCTTGAAAAATATTAGAAAAGGGTTGATAGAAATACCCTAAAACTACAGGAATAGGTTGATTTGATTCATAAATAAGAGATGATTTTTTTATTCAAGAAGTTGGTGAGTGAGAGTTTCCTTGGAAAATGGTTTCTTGTATAGCTTGAGCCTATGGCCATTAACAAGCAATCAAAATTGAACAAAGTCAATGGTCATGAGCTTTACAGCTCCATTGTCAAAAACTTGTTTGATCTCATAAGGCCTATGCCATCTAGAATATATATTTCCTTTATGATCCTTATATTTAGAGTAAAAAAGGAGTGCCTAGTCTCCTAATTATAAATTATTAGTCTTGTTGTTCCTATCATGCCATCTTATACATTGTCTTTGCACTATTTTAGTATGATAAAGTGATTCCTTTCTTAGTTCATCAAGTGTATTTAGCTACATGATCTTGTCTTGTTGAGATTGAGAAAGATACAAGCCTAAATAAAGTGTTATCCTTAATGTCTTATGTTCAAACTCAATGGGTAGAACAATATTTTTATCATAAACTAGTTCATATGGAGTGAAACTAGTTGTAGTTTTCAAGTGATTCTATAAGCCCAAACTACTTTTAGATGATGAGTTGACTAATATTTTCTATGCAATTTGATATTCTTAGTGAGGATATTTTTCAATTCATTATTTTTCACTTCCACCTAACCATTTGATTGAGGATGCTATGGGGTAGATTTCTTATGTCTAATTTCATATTCCTTGACCAAGGTAGTTATGAGGTCTGATGTGAACTATGGCCTTTGGTCTGTGACTATTTATATTGGTACTCCATAATGGGTGAAGATTTATTCATAGAGGAGCTCAACTACCTTCTCATCTTGAGAATGGGTTAATTATTTTAACCTCTACCTATTTGGTGACATAATTAGTGTGCACTAGTATGTATTCCTTGTTGTTGGATTTAGAATCAATTGAACCTAAAAAATCCAATCTTTATTTGTTACAGGGTTTTATAAATAGTTGTGGCTATAATGGCATTTCATCAGAGTGAGTGGGCTTTCCCATATGGTAGCATTGATCACATTTATGGGTGTACATCATGTCATATTTATGCAAAGAAGGCCAATAATATCTAGTAGTGAGTAATTTCATGGTAGTTCATTTGGTAGCAAAATGACCCCCACAAGGCTCATCATGGTAGGCTCTGAGAATGTCGTAAGCTTCATCTTCTCAGATACATCTTCTCATAACTAAATCTAGTCTACTGATAAAGAGATATCCTATAATCTAGGAAGAATGTCCACTCTTTTGGATCAAGTGTTATTTGTCTCTAGGTGAGAAATATTATGGTAGTGATCCTACAATAAGATAGTTAGCAATATCTGTGAACCAAGGAGATTGAATTGTTACATAAAATAAAATTTCATCAAGAAAAGAATCATAAATAATAGGATTTTGCTCATCATTTTGAAATTGAGATAGAAAAATTTCTACTACATTATCCTTACTTGGTCTATCCATATTGGTAATATCAAACTCCTACAATAAAAGTTATCAACAAATTATCTTACCTATTACAACAAGTTTGTTCATTAAATACCTTATTAGTGCATGATCGGTGTGGATGAATACTTGGTAACCTATAATTTAGTGTCAATTTTTTTTGATGTTATAGATGATGGCCAAAAATTCCTTCTCTATTATAGTGTAGTTGAGTTTAGCCCCTTGAAGATTCTTGTTGATAAAATAGATTGCATAACTCAGAGATTTATATTTTTGGCCAAGGATAGCTCCTAAAGTAGTGTCAGATGCATCTATATGAATGTGAAAATTATTATTCTAATTAGGTCCTCTTATAACATGATTTTTTATTAGAAAGTATTTGAGTTTCTAAAAGATATTTTGACAATTATCAATCCATGTAAATTCATCATCTATAATAAGCAATCCAAATAATGGGGTGGTAATTTTACTAAAATATTTGATGAATCATCTATAATAACCATCATGTCCTAAGAAACTTCTAACATATTTCTAATTCTTTGGTGTGGGTATATCGTTAATGATACTTATCTTTGTTGGGTCAACTTGAATTCCAATAGGGGATATGTGATGTCCCAAAACAATCCATTCAGTCATAAGCATGTAACACTTTTCATTGCTTAGAGATAGTTAATGGTCATGGTAGCATTGAAGAAATTTATACAAGTTGTTTATCATTTCTCCAAAAAAAATCCCATAGATAGTGAAATCATCCATGTAGATTTCAACACAGTCATAGGAGAGATCATAAAATATGCTCAACATAGCCCTTTAAAAAGTAATTGGTGCATCACAAAGACCAAATGACAAGATGACATAAGCATAGATTCCCCAAGGGCAAGTAAAACTGGTTTTGTCTTGGTCTTATGGAGTAATTCATATTTTATTATAACCACTATAGTTGTCTAGGAAGGAAAAGTACCTCTTCCCTACTAATGTATCTAATACTTGATCAATAAATTGAAGGGGAAAGTGGTATTTCCTTATAGAAGCATTTATCTCTCGGTAGTCAATGAAAATACACCATTTTACCCCTTTTTTAGGGACAATGACTAGGGGAGAGACCCACTAGATACTCAATATAGGATAAACAAATCTTGCATCCAAGATTTTTTGCAACTTGGTTTTGACAATGTCTTTGAATATAAGATTCATTCATTGTTAGGGTTGGAAAATAGGTTTGAATTCTTATTTAATGTAAATGTGATGCATACATAAATCTAGGGGTATTCCTCTCATGTCATGGTAATCTTAGGCAAATTCTATTATCTTCCTTCTCAACATTGTAAGTAACAAAATTTGTTGTTGGGGTGTTAAAGAAGTGTTGATGTTGAGAGGTTTGTTTGGTAGGATGTCTACTTGCTTTGTTAAAGAAAGCATGGTCTCTACATTGGTGATTGAATGAATATAACTACATTGATGGGGAATTAATTGATGGAATGTCCAAATATATCTTATGGTTTTAACAAAATCATTCTCAAGAAAGGTATTTTGAAGAGAGCATGGTTTACATTCCAACAAGTTGGTGACTAAAGGATCCTATCATTAGGTGTTTTGTAGGATACCAGTAAAGATAGTGTCTTATTCTTGGGTCTATAGAGCTAGACTCTAGTCAATTGTGTAGATATTCTATGAAAAGATAGATTCTTCAAAGTCATTAATCTAGGGGATTGGTCCATCATTCAGGGAAGACTGAGTTAGAGGATACAACACCAATTTCTTGGTGTCATTTCTATTGGAAATTAGAATTTTTCCTAACCTTCAACCAATAAATACATTGGTGGTATCCAACCATGGGTGACCAAAGATGAGAGGATAAGCGCCCAAATTTCTCTTTGGATATATGATAGTAAAGTTTACTATATATTCACAATAATACATAGTGATAACAAGATCCTCAACAATCCCCTCAGGCTTAACAATTGATCTATTATCCATCTAGAAGATGGTGGGTGTTGGATAGAGAGTGGTAAGATTTAGTTGTTGCATGTTCATCATGTTACTGGATACACCCAATTCAATTAAAGTATTGGATATGGGTTATCTATGGATGATAATATTAACTATAGGACTTCCTAGATCAAAATATTTTAGGGGAACTATATTTCCCAACATAATATCTACCAGTTGGCCAATGACCTAGACCATTTTAGGATCCTTCTTCTTTCTTCCCAAATTTTTCAAACATATCTCTTGAAAAAATGTATTGTAGATAAGAACATCCTTTATTTCTTAAAAGAGTGGAATTATGATACACACATTGTTGAGTTATCCTAAAATATCAAATTTAGGCTCTTGGTTAGGATGTAATATGTTCAATCTCTCTAGAAAAAGATGATTGTCAATTTTTTTTGATTTTATGATGGACTTGGATCAAGTTTGGCTATGGGTGGCTATGGATTAATATAGATTAAATCTATTTCAAAATGTTATGTGAATTTGGGTTAGGTGGGTTGTGGAAAAACACAACCTAAACATAGTTGAACTTGATTA
>JARHVA010010601.1:82500-115000 GCA_037957365.1 Torreya grandis
GTAGATGCCTAGTTTGAAGTGAAGAAATGTTCTTTCCACTTCTCCTTGAAGTCAATTAACCTCAATTTACCTCTTAGAGACTCATATTTCAAATAAATATATGATGATTCTAGTTCGATTTAGAAAAGGGAAACAACTGAATATTCACTCTACACATGCACTAGAGGTACAAAACATGATATAAAATTAGTATGTCCCATGTTAAGGTAGGCTTTAAAACTTTCATGTTTTGATTTTGTATCAAGAAACATGTTTGATTTATTCCCTATTTTAGGTCTAAAGATTCATGTTCTCGGTCTTTACTGTTGAGTAACACTCTTCCCATAGAGGTTACCATTTATTTAGATCCAACATTCCCTATTTTTTAAAGCTAAAAATGGGGAACCTCTTTTTGCTTTGGATTATGATCTTATACTTCAAGGAGTCCATTATGGGTGCTTATCTAAATTACATCTAGGCTTCATTTAGCTAAAAAACTAAATGTACATGAATCTACTAAGTCTTAGTATGTTTTGTTTGTTGGTGTTTTGAAATACATTTTATAGAATTCTTTTAGACTATTTTGCCTTGGATTTTTGCACATTATCTAACTATATTGGATTTTTTCTTAGTTATTTTTGTAAGTAATTTGATCCATTTCTACTTCTATTTAAGTCAAAATGGATAAATGTTTATAAGGTTTACTTTTGAACTTAGTCACTTTCATATAAATAGATAGAATTAACTTTGGAATAAATAAGAATGTCAAAGTCTATACATAATTTTCATTCTATACTTAGTCATTTTTTCATCTTTTTCCTTAGCTATTTACTTTCAAATTTCTTAGTTATTGACTTTTAAAATGAAGATTGATAACTAGGCTCTTTTACTCTTTGCCTATAGGTACGTATAACTTTTATTATGCAATAATATGAAATTTCATGTATTTTAGTGGATCTAATCCATTTCAAAAATAATTTCAACATTTAGTTAATTTCACACTTTTACCTAGATCCACATGTCACATTTCTACTCATCTAACCTTAGTTAATTTTCTTCAAGGTTTCCTTATGGGGAAATTACATTAATAGATCCAACATATAGGGTGATAAATATGATACCACATGGTGAAATTATACTCATCCACTATCTTAGAAATGCTTTTACTAGTGTAAAACCTTCAGGCTAGCATATTAGTGAGATGATGTCATGTGGCATCGTCTATCTACTCCACTATCTTAGGGATGTTCATACGAGGATTTTCAATTTCATACTTAATCATTTTAATTTTAATTCAATTAATCATTTCTATTTAAATCAATTCACTATTTGTGCCTTTTAATATTATGCCTATAGCTACCTAAAGAAGCCCCTTGTACCACATGTCATTCACTTGATTGTATCAAAACTTGACCCTATCCAAAGAAAACTTTTGGCACTTAGCCAATTTCAAAAATGTTTACCAAAACCACGTGGCATATTTTACACTTCTTCAAAAGACTTAGTCAATTTTCATGAAGTTTGCCCAGTGATTCTTCACATCAATAAAGCCCCAAGTGAGTGGGATGATGCCACATGGCACAATATTACTACCCCACTCTCATAGAGATTTTCATACAACAAATAAATTATGTCAAATCCATAGTCAAGTGGGTGAGAAATATGATTCCACATGGAAAAATAATATTACCCCACTATCCCAAGATGGTTCATGTAACTTTCAAGCCTATCTAAACTCTAGGTGAGTAGGATTGAGTTACATGGCATGATATTACTATTTTTCAATTTATTAGAGTTACAATCCACTTAGAAGGGGCTGAATCAGTGGTGGAAAAAATCCAATTCAATTTTCAAACCCTTTCAAATACTTAAACATTCAATACAATAATTCATGAAACATAAAGATCATTCATAGTAGTGAATAATAAAAATAATTCATGATCACATATAAAACACAAGATCTATGTGGGAAACCCTCTTAGGGAATAAAACCCACTCTTAAGCCGACAAACACATGGACTACTATCCTATAAGATGATAAAAAATAAGAGACTGATTAAGAAATTTTGATCAAGAACTTTTGCGAAGTCCTAACCTAAGGACTTTAGTGAAACAATAGTTCCATAAGGAGCACCTACCCCTAAGATGATCAAGTCCTTTTGACCACTTATTCAGTCAAGTCCTTGTAACCTAAAACCTTGATGAAGTCCTTCTGTCCAAAGATATTTAGTGAAACCCTATTTCACAAGGAGCAATTACCCCTAAGGAAGATCAAGTCCTATAGACCCTCCTTGAAAAGAACACTTTCACCTTAGAATTGATGTCTTCAACACCTAATGATGGACCTCTAATTATTTAAAAACTACGTATAATCTCTCTCTAACTCATACAAGCCTCTCACATAGGCATGCCCCAATCTCTCTCCTTTTTCACTCAAATAGTCCTCATATGCACACTTAGATCTCTTCACACAACTTCAAACTACAATAACATTATACTGTCATTAAAAAATGACCTACATATCATACAGATAATCCTTAATCTCCTCTACTCATTAACCCAATAGTTGGGCACTCTTACTTTCCTCTCCTATCCTTCGCTCTCCAACTCTCTCACATATAAGTCTCTATCAAATCTCTCCCAAGTCTCTAACTCACAAATCTATAAATCACCATCTTTTATTTCACTATTTATAGAGCATACTTGATAATCAACACCTTGGTCAACTATTAGGCATGTCTTATCCCTTAATTCATCTCTCACACAAATACATATCTCAATATAAACTACATAGGTTGGCCATAGCACCTATGAGTCACCCTTAAGAAAATACACCTTTTAATAAGGCCCTTGTATCCCTTATAGGCCTCATAGAGACATATTCACTCATTTATCACTTCATCAAGAAAATAAATAAACATAGGACCACTTCCAAATACATAGTTACACTTATTATGTCCCCTAGGAAATCTTAAAATGATCATAGTAACTCATGCTCACCTATGTGTATGCTATAAAAAAACTCAATCATTGACCTAGTGCATAGGAACACTATGAAAAAAAACATAATCAACTTATTAACTTTTTCTCATAGAGAATAATGATTGATCATAATTTCAAAAATGACACTTAACATCCCCATGGAGTCTACAACATTCCTAAAAGGCTAAGTCATCATGAGACATCAAAACAACTAAAATGCCCTTCTTAAGTTACTTACAGAGCATGCATGAACACATAGTCAACTTGAGAGCTCAAAATGTTTGTCCATACACACTTCTAAATCTTCAAGTCCATATTTTCAAATGCAAAATGGAGTCTTATACATATTTTTCTTTTAATAAAATCAAAATTTTGATATCTATCAAAAGATATGGACATAATATAGAGCTCTAGTTTTTCCTTATGTCAAATTCAAATATTTGAATTTAAAGGGAAATAGTTAAACCTCAACCACTTTGCTTGAATATCATGTTCTCATTACTTAGATCAAAGTTTCACTATTGATCTTGTCTTAACTTTAATGTATAGGCTCCAATGTTCAAATGTTAAACATCTGCTAGTTAACTTCATCTCATGTAATCTTGTAATGTTGACTCCACATGATTCATCAATCTCTTTGAGATTGTCCTCACTTTAGCAATGCTTATACAACTATCACTTTAAACTCTTGACTTTAATATTCAATCTCCACATGATTCATCGATCTCTTTGAGATTGTCCTCAATTTAGCAATGCTTAGACAACTATCACTTTAACCTCTACATATTTTATCTCTTACTCACTATTGATCCCTGGAAGAAGCTCAATCTTTATCTCTAATTAGCATTGAACATCATGCACCTATCTTCATTTCATTGATTCCTAAATTTTTGGAGTAAATTTGCTCTGTCAGTCTTGTTCTATTTCTAACATGTGCAAAAATGACTAAGAATGGGAACCATTGAAATATGCTTGGAAGGCCAATTTTGTACTTCAATAACTTCTTTTACGCTTACTTGCATGATCTCAAATGTGGACCATATGACCTCTTCATGTATTATAATATATTCATATGTCAAACTAATCTTAAAACCTTAGCTCATGTGAGATATAACACCATTAAAATATCTTCTCAAAAACTTCTATCACAAATCCAACAATGTCAAAATCTACCTACAAAGCCAACTTTACACATGTATATATTTTGACATGATTTAGCACATCATTTGAAATTTAGTGAAAATAAACTAGGCTCAAAATTAGAAAAACCCATAATATCATCTTATCCTTAATTATCCACATGTGTGAGATATGCCACCATTAAAACTCTTATTCTACTCTTTTTGCAACATTAAAATCTTAGATAAGTATGGCAAAAACTATCAAAATCCCTAGGAGCCCAACTTTCAATCCTTATATCTTTGAATGCACTTAGGTATAGGACCTAAGATTTAATTCATAGTAACTATGTATAAATTTGATCAAAACCATATGACCAACTCCCCATGACTCATCCATATGTGGTAATGGTGACGATAGAAAATTGCCTACTCAAATTTTCTATCACTAGACCCAAACTATTTAGATGAAAACTATGGACTACCAAATGAATTCCACTTATACACACAAGATATAAAAGCATAGATAGATCTTAAGGGACCTCTTTCACATGATCCAATCACCATAATCATCCTTAAAAATATTTATTCATTCCAAAACTGAAGATCAACCAAGCCTCCTTTAAGCACACTAGTACAATCATATTGCACACTTTATCTTTGTTACTTAGGCTATAAAACACTTTATCCACTCACCAGGACACCTCCATGACATCAACATGACATCAATAATAACTCTCCAATAATATCCCTATTTTTCATTTATGTAAACAAACATCATATATAGTAATATACAACTTACCTTGTCTCTCTCAAGCATTCCCATAATAGGAAAATTTTCCCCCTTTGACACAATGACAAAGTGGGCACCAACTGATCTTGAGGACATGAAAAGACCATAAATAGGAAATGACTCTTAAAAATCTTATAAAAACTCCCCCTTACCTTTATCCTACCTTTTATTTCCTTAATAAACTTCTTCTTGGTCCATGCTAACACTCTTCTTCACAAGCACATCAAATAATGAAGACAGAACACACAAAAACACTAAAATATGATGGAATTCACTAAGAAACATATGAGAGGGACACCCCATAAGATTTTCAAGCCATTATACCTCTTGATCATTTTTAAATATCCATACACCATGAAGAACCACCACACATGCTCACTAGCCTTCTCTACCAAACCATCTCAAGGACCAATAATAGAATTTCATGCCACTCATCAAATAAGAAACATGCTCTCAGTCAAATTGAAAACATTAATTATGACCATATACTATATCTCATTCACAAACCACTGGAGCAAGCTCATGAACTTGTTGTTTCCACTTAACCAAATACCTTGTATTGATTTATAGAGAAAAAATGACACCCAAGCTTTGTCTTAGATACTTAAAAATCACTTTTGATAATGGTTTGGTGATAACATCTACAAGCCACTCTTTTGTAGGTACATGCTCCAGCTTGACACATTCATTAATCACTTATTCTCTTAATAAATGATATCTAATAGGAATGTGTTTAGTTTTTGATTGCATAATAGGATTCTCTGATATACTAATTATAGTAGTATTATCATAATAAATAGGACAAGCTTTATTTTGTCTTACCTTGTAATCCTCCAAAGTTTGTTTCATCTACATGACTTGTTTGCAATAAGAGGTAGATGTTATATACTCATCTTCTATAGTTGATAGAGACACTAAGGCTTTCTTATTGATTATATAAAACACCAATAATTCTCCCATGAAGAAGAACCCACCATTGGTACTCCTCATATCATCCAAACATCCTACCCAATTAGCATCAATATATGATTTAAAATAGAATTCTTTACTCCTGGGATACCTTAAACCATAGTCTATGGTGCCTTTGAAATATATCAATATCCTTTTGACTACTTTCAATTGAGATTTTCTAAGATCATCTTGAAACCTTCTTACAAGATGTACTACTTGTATGATGTCAGGCCTAGATGTAGTAGATTATAAAAGACTTCCAATCATAGACCTATACAAAGTTTGATCAAATTTAGGTGAGTCATATAGTTTACCTAACTTGCATCCTATGATCATTGGAGTAAGCATTAGCTTACAATCCATCATGTCAAACTTACTTAGAATATCCTTGATATATTTATCATGTGAAATGAATATCCATATATCAATTTGTTTAATCTATAATCCCAAGAAGAAAGATAGTTCTCCTAACATTAAAATTTCAAACTTAGTCATCATAGTATTTGCAAAGTTTATACTCATTTTATCATTATCATATCTAATAACTATGTCATCAACATATACAACAACTATGAATTAATGATCACCTTTTATCTTAATGTACAAATTACTATTAGCTACCCCACTTTTAAAGTCTTCACTCAAAATATACTTATTTAACCTGTCATACCAAGCTATAGGAGCTTGATTAAGACAATATAGAGCCTTCTTCATTTTACACACAAAATCTTTATTACTTGACATGAAGTATCCTTTAAGTAATTCAATGTAGACTTATTCTAAGTTTCCATTCAAGAATGCATATTTGACATTCATTATATATACCTTAAAACCTTTGAAACATGCATATGCCAAAAAGAGTATAATTTATTCCATCCTTTCGATAGGAGAAAAAGTCTCATCAAAATCTATTCCTTCAACTTGAGCATATCCTTTACACACCAATCTAGCCTTGTTCCTTATGACTTCTCCTTTCTCATTCATCTTGTTTTTGAAAACCCATTTGGCACCTATCACATTTTTATCTTTTGGTATAGGAACTAGGTCCCATGTTTTATTCCTTTCTATTTGATCAATTTATTCATCCATTCTATCATTCTAATTTTCATTTTGCTAGCTTCCATAAATGTTTTGGGTTTAATCATGGATAACAGAGTTGAGTCTCATTCCAGTCTACAATCTAGGACCAACATTTCCAATAATCTAAGAGATTGGATGATCTTTATGAATTATTCTAGATGGAGATTTATAATATTTTCTTTCTTCCTCCTCTTCATCTTCATCATATTTTTGAATAGATAACTCATCATTATTTGAAATAAAATTCTGAATTGAGTCACTTACATGCATTTTTATCTTCTTGACTCTACTTTCTCATCTACCCTTACATTTGAACATTCAAAAATCTTATGAAGCCTCTTGTTGAAGTACCTATAGGTAGTATTGATAGAAGAGTAACCTAAGAAGATGCCCTTATCATATCTTGAATTAAATTTACAAGGATTCTCTTCATCTCTTTTGATAAAACACCTACTTTCAAACACTCTAAAATGTTTGACATTAGCTGATCTATTCTTCCATAATGCATAAAAAGTCTTACTACCATTTTCTATGATTTGACACATATTTATGATGTAAATAGAAGTGTTGGTTACCTCTTTCCAATAACCATATAATAATTTTACATCTTGAATCATGGTTCCACCCATCTCAACAATAGTCTTATTCTTAATTTCAACCACACCACTCTATTGTGGTGTTGTAGTAGCATAATATTATATTTTTATCCCATGTTCTTCACAAAAATCATTAAAAATATGAGACTAAAACTCACCTCCTCTATCTGATCTCACACACTTGATCTCTGAACCTTTATCATTTTCCACAAGAGCTTTGAATGCCACAAAATTTTCAAAATATTTTGATTTTTCTTTAAGAAAGAATATCCAAGTCATCTTAGTAAAATAATCAATGAGTATCATGAATTAACTATTAACTTTAATACTTTGAGTTATCATAGGTCAACGTAGATAAGTGTGAATCAATTACAATGGATATATAGTGGAGAATTCCTTGGTTTTTTATTTTCTCTTGGTTTGATTCCCATGAAGACATGCCTTACAAAGAGAATGAGGAACCTTGGAAATCTTAGGTATATGCCTTACCAACCCCTTTGAACTAATTTTTATCATATTATCAAAATTTATATGTCCAAGCCTTTTATGCCAAAGCCAACTTTATTTTAATTGACATATAAAACACTCTTCCTTCTTGGATTCATGGAATACATACATGTTATCTATTTTATGAACATTTTTAGTTAATCTACCAGATTTTGCCTTTCTTATTTCCCATATATCATCATAAAAAGTTACAACATTTCCTTGCTTACACATTTAGCTCACACTTAAAAGATTATGTTTCAAACCTTCTACATATAATAAATTCTTAGTCCTAGTATGACCATTGTCCAAACTCATTATACCTTTGTTGACTATGTTATCATATTTATTGTCACCAAATCTAACTACACCTGGGTTGGTCTTTTTGAGATAGATAAACTTTCTCATCTCCTATCATATGATTTGAGCAATCACTATCCATGAACCATATTTTGTTTTGAGCTTCTTGAGTATGTAAAGTTTATTTAATAAACAATGACTCTTCCTTTGGTGATATTCTTGGATTTTACTTCTCTTCTTCTTTAGACTTGGTCTTCTTGAACCATTTGATAGTGTCATTGACTTGTATATAATTTTTCCAAAAGGATCTATTTTAATTCTTGGTTATGTGACCTTTTTAGTTATAGTTGTAACACATGAGATCCATTTTGATCTCTAGAGATCACAATCCTTATATTTATGACCAATTTGACTGCAGGATAAGAAATACCCATTGAATGAATTCTTCATTTTTGGTCCTCTTTTCTCTTGACCATTAACACTCAATGGATTTTTAATCTTGATCCTTTTGGTGGAGCTAAAATCCATTTTATCCTTGGATAAGATCAAATCTAGTAAGTCATGACCTTATTTTCACATCGTTCCATCCTTTGATTGAGATATTTATTCATCATGAACTGTAGATTCTCAAATTTTACCTCTAGATTTTAACCTTGTGTCTTCACACTATTAACTTTTGATAAATAAAAAATTAGATTGTCTTGAATACAAGCCATAACCTCTTTGTCAACCATTGTACCTTTAGTCACCTTCAAGTGGTCAAACTTTACATGAATGACCTACTCTGATACCAATTATTAGAAGTATAATCCATTAAGAGGGGGGAGGAATAAATGGTGGAAAACAATCTAATTCAATATCCAAACCCTTTCAAATACTTAAGCATTTAATACAATCATTCATGGATCATACAGATCATTCATAGTAGTGAATAATGAACACAATTCAAGATTAGATACACAACATAAGATCTATATGGGAAACCTTCTTATGGAATAAAACCCACTCTCAAGCTTGAAAACACATAGAATACTATCCTATAAGATTATAAAAAAAATAATAGATTGACCAAGTCCGTCTAATTAGGAACCTTGGTCAAGTACTTTTGACATAAGGCCTTTAGTGAAACAATAGTTTCATAAGGAACACCTACCCCTCATATGATCAAGTCCTTATAACCACCTATTTAATTAGTTCCTTTTGACCTAAAACCTTGATCAAGTCTTTACAACCTAAGTTCTTTCATGAAACCCTATTTCATAAGGAGTAACTACCCCTAAGGAATATCAAGTCCATTAAACCCTCCTTGAAAATAACGCTTCCACCTCAGAATTGATGTATTCAATACCTAATGATGGACCTTTTATTATCTAAAATCTACATAAACTATCTCTCTAACTCATATATTCCTCTCACATAGGCATGCCACAATATCTCTCCTTCTTCACTTAAAGAATCCTCATATGTACACTCAGATCTCTTTTCACAACTTTAAACTATAAGAACACTTTACTATCATCAGAAACATGACCTACATATCATACATATAGTCCTTAATCTCATCTACTCATCAAACTAATAGTTTGGCATTATCACTTTCCTCTCTTTTCTTTTTCTCTCCAACTCTCTCAAATACAAGTCTCTCTCAAATCTTTCCCAAGTTTCTCACTCATAAATTTAGAAATCACCATCATTTATTTCACTATTTTTAGAGCATACTTGACAATCAACACCTTGGTCAGCCATTAAGCATGCCTTAGAACATAAGTAATCTCTCACATGAAGACATACCTCAATACAAACTACATAGGTTGACCATAACACCTATGGGTCACCCTTAAGTAGCTACACCTATTAATAAGGCCTTTGTATCCCTCATAGGTCTCATAGATATATATTCACTCATTTAGCACTTCATCAAGAAGATTAATAAACATAGGACCACTTACAAAAACATAGGTCCATTTCTTATGTGCCCTAAGACATCCTCAAATGATCACAATATCTCATGCTCGCCTTTGCATATGCTTGAATAACTCAATCATTGACCTAATGTACATAAACACTATGAATAAACACACACTCAACTTCTTAACTTTTGTTCATATAGAATAATGATTTATCACACCTCTAAATACCACATAGAGCATCCCCATGGAGTCTAAAACACTCTCAAAATTCTAAGTAATGAACACAAATACCCTTCTTGGGTTACTTTCACAACATGCACAAAAACACAATCAAATTTGGAGCTTAAAATATTTTCCTCTACACACTTCCAAATCTTCAAATCCATATTTATAGATACACCTTGGAGTCCTCTACATATTTTATTTTTACTATAATAGTAAATTTTACTTCTATCAAAAGATATGGACAAAATACAGAGCTCTAGTTTTCCCTATGTTAAATTCAAATATTTGAATTCAAATGATGATAATTAAAACCTAACCACTTTATTCACATCTCATGTCCTTATTGATTAGATCAATTTTTAACTATTGATCTTTTATGAACTTTAATGCATAGTCACCAATGCTCAAATGTTAAACATCTAACAATTAACCTCATCTCATGTAATCTTGTGATTTTGTATCCATGCACTCTATCGATCTCTTTGAGATTGTACTCACTTTAGCAATGCTTAGACAACTATGAATTTGAGTTCTTGACTTTAATATTCACCATTGACCTCTATCTATATGATCTCCTACTCACTATTGATCCTTAGAAGAAGCTCAATATTTATTGATCCTATCCTCATCTTGTTACATCCTAAATTTTTAGAGAAAACATGCTCCATCGATCTTGCTTGAAATTTAACATGTGTAGAAATGACTATAAGAACCATGAAATATGCCTAAAAGGCCAACTTTTTACCTCAATAACTTCTTCTATGCTTACTCACATGATCTCAAATTTGGACCTTATGATCTCATATACGAGAATCTAACCATATGTTAAATTGAACTTGAAACATTTACACATTAGAGATATAATTCCATTAAAATGCCTTCTCAAAAACTTCTAGCATAGAGCTAACAATGTCAAAATCTACTTGGAAATCCAATTGTACACATGCATATCTTTTGGCATGCTTTAGTGCATGATCTATAATTTAGTGAGAATAAACTAGGCTCAAAAATAAACAAACCCATATGATCAACTTATATTTAATCATCCACACATGTGAGATATGCCACAATCAAAATGCTTATTCAACTCTTTTTTCCACAATGCAAATTTGGTTAAGTATGGGAAAACACTGTCAAAATTCTTGTGAGCTAAACTTTGCACCCCACATATTTTTGAATGTGCTTAGGAAAATGACCTAATATTTAGTGCATAGAAACTAGGTAAAAATGTGATCAAAACCATATGACCAATTCCCCATAAATCATCCACATGTGGTAATGGTGATTTTAACAAACTACTTACTCAAATTTTATGCTACTTGACCAAAATTATCTAGATGAAAACTATGGACTACCATATGAGTTCCACTTATACACACAAGTTCTTAAAGTATATATAACATATTATAGACATATTTCACATGATCCAACTACTATACTCATCCCTGAAAATCTCTAATCATGCCAAATTTAAAGATCAACCAAACCTCCTTTAAGCACACTAGGACAAGCACATCACACACTTTGTCATTATTACTTAGGCTATCAAAGCACTTCATCCACTCACCAGGACACCTCCATAATGTCAACATGGCATCAATGATAACTCTTTAATAATATCCCCCTTCATCATTGATGTCAACAAACATCATATAGAAATATATAGCTTACCTTCTCTCTCTTAGGTATTACCATAACAAGAACTTTCTCCCCCTTTGACACAATGACAAAGTGGGCACCAATTGATCCTAAGGACCTTAAAAGACCATAAATAAGAAAATACCATCTTAAAAAGATGTTAAAAACTCCCCCTTAGCTTGAGCTTGCCTTTTATTTCCTTGACAAAATTCTTATTGATCCATGCCAACACTATTCTTCACAAGATCAATAACTAATGAAGATAGAACACAAAAAAACACTAAAATCTGATGGAACTCACCAAGAAACATCTTAGAGGGATTGCTCCTAAGACTTATACTCTATTGACCCCTTGAGCATCTTCAAATATCCATATACCATGAATAACCACCACACATGATCATTAACCTTCTCTACCAAACCATCTCAAGGACCAAAAAAAAATTCATACCACTCATTAAATAGGAAGCATCTTATTAGCTAAGCTGAAAGCATCTATTCTAACCTTGTACTATATCTCCTTCATAAACCACTAGATTAATATCATGAACTTGTTTCTCCCCCTTAACCAAATACCTTTAATTGATTCAAAGAGAAATAAATGACACCCAAGCTATGTATTAGATACTCAAAAATAAATTTTGACAATGGTTTGGTCATAATTTTTTTTTTGTAGGAACATGCTCGAATTTGACACATTGATTAATCACTTGTTCTAAAAAAAATGACATCTAATAGGAATGTGTTTATTTTTTTAGTGCATAATAGGATTCTTTGAGATACTAATTGCACTAGTATTGTCACAATAAATAAGACAAGGTCTTTTTTGTCTTACTTTGTAATTCTCCAAAGTTTGTTTCATCCACATGAATTGTATACAAGAGGTAGCTAATATATACTCAACTTTTATAGTTGATAGAGACATTGAGGTTTTCTTCTTGCTTAGCTAAGACACCAAGAATTCTCCGATGAATAAGACCCCACCACTAGTACTCCTCTTATCATTCACATATCTTGTTACATCAACATCAGTATATGATTTCAAATAGAATTGTTTACTCCTGTGATACCATAAACCATAGTCTATTTTACCTTTTAGATATCTAAAGATCCTTTTCACTGATTTCATGTGATATTCTCTAGGATTATCTTGAAACCTTCCTACAAAACCTACTACATGTATGATGTCATGCCTAGATATAGTATAGTATAGTATAGTATAAAAGACTTCCAATCATGGACCTATACAAAGTTTGATCAACTTTTGGTGAGTCATCTAGTTTACTTAAATTGCATCCTTTCATCATTGGAGTACCCATTAGATTACAATCCATCCTGTCAAACCTCACTCGCATATCCTTTATATATTTATCTTGTGAAATGAATATCCTTATATCAATTTGATTAATCTATAATCCTGAGAAGAAAGATAGTTCTCCTAAAATTGACATTTCAAACTCAATCTTCATAGTGTTTTCAAAGTCTCTACTCATTTTATCAATGTTAGATCCTAAAACTATTTCATCAACATATACAACAACTATCAATTGATGATTAACTTTTATCTTAATATACAAATTACTATCAGCTACCCCCTTTTTAAAGCCTTAACTCAAAATATACTTATCTAGATTGTCAAGCCAAGCTCTAGGAGATTGTTTAATACCATAAAAATCCTTCTTTAATTTACACACAAAGTCTTGATTACTTGATATGAACTATCCTTTAGGTAAATCAATATAGACTTATTCTTCCGAGTTGCAATTCAAGAATGCAGATTTCACATCCATTTGATATACCTTAAAACCTTTGAAACATGCATGTGCTAAAAAGATTCTAATTGCTTCCATCCTTTCCACATGAGAAAAAAGTCACATAAAAATCTATTCCTTAAACCTGAGCATATCTTTTACACAACAATCTAACCTTGTTCCTTATTCCTTGTTCCTTGTGACTTCTCCTTTTTCATTCATCTTGTTTTTGAAAATTGATTTGGTTCCTATCACATTTTTATCTTTTGGTCTAGGAACTAAGTCCCATTTTTCATTAATTTCTATTTGATCAATTTTTTCATCCATTTCAAACCTCCAATTTTCATCTTTTATAGATTTCATAAATGTTTTGGGTTCAATCATGGATAACAGAGTTGAGTCTTATTGATTTTGATTGATCAACATTCTCCTTCTATTCTATAATCTTGCACCAACATTTTTAATAATCTGAGAGATTGGATGATATTTTTGAATTCTTCTACTTGGAGCCTTATAATCTTTTCTTTCTTCCTCCTCTTCATCTTCATCATCTATTTGAATGGATAATTCATCATTGTTTGCAATAGAATTCTAAATTGAGTCACTTACCTACATTTTTGTCTTATTGACTCTACTTGTATCATCTACCCTTAAATTTCAACTTTCAACAATCTTGTGAAGTCTCTTTTTGAAGTACCTATAGGTAGTAATGATAGAAGAGTAACCTAAAAATATGCCCTCATCAAACCTTAATCAGATTTTCTTGGATTCTCTTCATCTCTTTTGATGAATCCCATACTCTTAAACACTTTGAAATGTTTGAAATTAGCCTCTCTATTATTACATAACTCATAAGGAGTCTTATTACCTTATAATATTATTTGACACCTGTTTAGGATGTAAATAGAAGTGTTGGTTGCCTCTTCCCAATAGCCATTTAATAATTTTTCATCTTGAAGCATGGTTCTACCCATATTAACAAGAGTCCTATTCTTATTTTAAACCACACCATTACATCATAGTGTTTTAGTAGTATAATATTGTCTTTTTATCCCATGTTCTTCACAAAAATCATCGAACTTATGAGACCAAAACTCACTTGCTCTATCTAACCTCACACACTTGATCTTTGAACCTTTATCATTCTCCACAAGAGCTTTGAATGTCACAAATTTTGCAAAAGCTTCTAATTTTTATTTAAGAAAGAATATCCATGTCATCCTAGTAAAATCATCAATCATAATCATGAAGTAGTTATTTCCTTGAATACTTTGAGTTCTCAAAGGTCCACAGAGATTAGTGTGGATAATCTCGAATGGCTATGTAGTGGAGAATTCCTTGGTTTTGTATCTCCTCTTGGTTTTATTCCCATCAAGACATTCCTTAAAAAGAGAATGACAAACCTTATAAATATTAGGCATATTCCTTACTAACCCATTTTAATTAATTTTTATCATATTATCAAAATTTATATGTCCAAGCCTTCTATGCCAAAGTCAACTTTCTTCTAATTGACTTACGAAACACTCTTCCTTCTTGGATTCATAAAATACATACATGTTTTTATCTATTTTATAAAAAAATTCAATTAATATTCAAGATTATTCTTTTATTATTTCAAATATATCATCATTAAAAGTTACAACATTTCCTTGCTTACACATTTAGATCACATTTAAAAGATTATGTTTCAAATCTTTTTTTGACCAAATTTCACTTTTAGGTCAAATTGGGGAACCCCTAGTTAAAAAATTAACTTTAAAATATTTTAAGGGTCAAATACATATGTCACAAGGTGTTTTATAAGTTAACTGATGTCATTTGATGTTATACTAGACTTAGTCCCTAGTTATTTTAGCCCTTTTTGACATTTTGGGTCATTTTGAGGTCAAAAAGGGTGCATTTAATGACTTTTATGTATTTTTTGGGAGGTGTGAAGGTTCCAAAATATGATGTCACATCCCATGTGTCCTTAGAGGTCTTAATCAATTTACATAACTAAAATGTGGTAGGTTCATTAAAAGAAAAGGTAGTTTACTTGAGAAAGGAGAAGAAAATGGTACTTGTACCACCCATGGGGAAGTGTGCCAAATAGGAAAAGATCATATAACATCTATTAATTTTCCCCACACTCATCCCAATGTTTTATTTTCTTT
This sequence comes from Torreya grandis, assembly GCA_037957365.1. NCBI lineage: Eukaryota > Viridiplantae > Streptophyta > Pinopsida > Cupressales > Taxaceae > Torreya > Torreya grandis. The sequence goes on from JARHVA010010601.1 coordinate 98,466, forward strand.
TGAAGCTCCATTTTTATCCTAAAACCATTCTAATCCATCATTGATTTGCTAGACATGCATAAATAACCTTCAGGTTTTTCCTTAGTACAGACATCTAAAGAATTTTCAAGTCAAATAATTTTTGGAAGTTATATTAGACTCAAATACATTCATTTACACATAAATTTTTTGAATAATGGTGTCATGTGATTCATGAACCATCTTAATGAAGTTGATTGTACTTTTTTGCTTCTTATTTCATGTACCTTATGGGTTTCACCTTGATTTGAGTAGATCCATACAATCCACTTGATGATATTGGTTTGAGATGATGTATAATGTGTCTGATAATGTATCCCATGACTTTTTTTCATGTTTTAAGGTGTTTGGATGAGTCAAATATCTCAAATTTGTAAGAAGATACACCTTTCTGAGTTACAGGTAGTTCTCACCATTTTTAGGAACTTCATGCTTATTCATGGATTCAAGGGGTTGTGTTAATTTAATTTACATGTTTTCAAAGTGATATTGATTTAAATTCACCTTAAAATTCCATTTTATAGAGAATACTTCATGAGTTTACATTTACAAGGATCATGTAGCTTTTTTACCCTATCACTATCAAACACAGTCATTCTTGGTACATCACATATTTAAAACCTACATGGCATGTCCATACAGGTGTGTTGAAGTTTTTTTAGGCCTTGGTGTATCCTTTATTATCTTTAAATAGTGATTACATCCTTGATTTGATTTAAGAGAGAGAATATGATGTCATATGCAACATTTGCATTCAGTTTGTCATTGGCAGGTGCCTACAGGATTTTTCAAGCATTGAAATGTGATATATAAACCTTACTAAAGTTATTCAAACCATGATATATTGTTTAATATTTTGAAATATCATGGATTTTGGTCATGATTTCAAGACAATTATTTCTACATACCTTTCCAACTTACTATTGCATATGGGAAAATGGTCACCAATAGGTGACAATATAGAGAGCAAGATCCATGAGAAACATGTTGAAACATGTGAAGCAACATTATTTGAAGTCTTGATGTGATAAAAATATAATGTCTAATCCATTTGAGAATAAGTTTGTAAATTTATGTTGGAAACTACCTCTAAGGACTCAATTACATTGTTTAGGGCCACCTTCCCAAAAATGCAAAAATAGAGGTCCCAAGGGTTTTTCAATATCCTATAACATGTCTACCATAGATATTTTAAGTATATAGATAGGTGATATTTGAATAATATATCATATAAAATATCCATGCAAGTTTTGGAAATATCATGGGAGATGAATATTGGTTTTTAGATGGCTCAAACTTGTCAATTTATGCATTGATAGTAGGCAATGAAACCTATAAGCTTGAGTCTAAAAGGGACTTTTTTCACCCAAAGTTGCACAATGGCTTATGCACCATGTTTTCATGTTTCTAATGGTTTAAATGGGTAATAATTATTTAAGAGACCATCTAAAAAATGATATGCATTTTATTTTACTTCTTAGACCACTCTCAGTCCATACAAGTTGCCAAAAAAGCCCACCTACAGGTAGACAGTGAATTGAGCTTGGTGTTTCAGTGGTATTTGAGCCCATCTAAGGTGAATGATAGTATGCATATATACTAGGTGATCATAATACTCACATAAGGTATTGAAATACTATGACCAAGCTCATTGAAGTTGATATATGCACGTATAGGGGTCATTAAGGTAGAGTATCTCAGTCAATAGAGGGTTTTTAGTTTGTGAACCAAAAGTACATATGAAGGGTATAGAGAGGTTAGTATGATGAATAAATTGTTTTAGAACCTTTACTATGACCAATAGGATATCAATAAGCTATAAAAAATGTAAAAAAACTTATATATACCTCTCAAAAGCCCTATATGTACCTACAGTTAATTGTGTTTGGTTGTCTAAGATAGTGAGCAAAATATTAGTGTTTTGGTGTGTGAATGGCCCAAAAATGAAACATATATACCTAAAAAGTTTAAATTAACTATAAATGGTATAATATGAGTTGATTAATAATGTCCTTGAAGCCAAACCATGCACACACCTATAGGTATAGCACCATAAATCAAAACACAATCAAGAAGTTATACTCAGTCTTGAATGAGTCAAGGTAGGTGAGGAGTATATGATAGGTTTAGGTTAAATAAGGTATAAATTGATTCAATGGGATTTAAAGAAAGCTTATTAATTCCTCTCATAATATAAATCATTCATAACTACCTACAAGTTTCCCTCCCATGCACAAAAAAACATAGTCTGTCAAAGTGATAGTCAATCTTGAGAAGTTTAATGTATCAAAAGGTATATGGAAGATTGAAATGGTAAGAGAGAAAGAGAACACTTAAATCATAGTAAAATTTATCTCATGGAACCCTCATGAGTCATATACAAGAAAATAAAGGACTAAAAACCTATATCATATAGTCTACAGTCCTAAACCTTGATGACAGTCTCTTCACATAAGTCTGTTTTAAGCTTTGGTAGAATTGAGAGGTATTTTGACATAATTAGGAGATAATTTTTGGTGAAGGTAAAAATAATTTCAATAACCCTCTCAAATATTCACCTTCATTTGAATAAATATGGGAGTACCCTTTGTTTTGTATCAGATGGAGATCACTCCCCTTATGAGCAGACTAATAGGGTTTGAAGAAAGTGAGTGATAAGATGAGTCGGGAGTTGAGTGAACCCTTCAAGGAAGTTTATGAAGTTGAACAATATTTAGGGTAACATGGGAATTACTTCACATATGGATGTAACCCAAAATAATGCTCTGGACCATTAGGTTTGTAAGTAGGCTTAGAAGGTAGAAGTAAGGCCTAGAAGCCAAAAGGAAAACCAATCTCATTTATAATATGAAGTGATAATTATAACCTATAGAGTAATGTTTAAGAAGTTACTATATAGGTTTTGAGCTATTTGGATTCAATGAAATCCATGAAATGTCATTTTAGACTTCAAGGTGTAGATAGGCTACAAGATAAAAATTAGGACTAATACCTAAATGATTGGGACATTATTTTTGGGTCATAATAGACATGTGTAATCTATTTTTATGAAAATAAAACATTAGGAGAGAAATTTTTTGTTTGAAAGCAACATAAAGCCTATGGAAATTGGAAAAAAGAGCTCGATAGGGAAATTTTAGATGTTCATATCTTTTAGGAGGGTTTGTATGGAGGCCAAAGGAGTTTAGGAAAGTTATAATAGGTCCTTAAAAACCACTTTTTGGAATTTTCCTGCAACTCTAATTTCATAACTTTATGAATGAACCTTAAGAATGAAAATAGACATAAAACCCTTACAAACCCTCAGTCAAGACCAGTTTGGAGAAATGGAGTTGGATAGGTGATATATGGAATATTTTAATAATAAAACATATTTTAAATTTAAAATATATCCCTAAACCTACTCCTAGTGTTTTTTAATCTTTATAGACTTGTACAAATATGGTATAAAATAGTATTTTATTGATAGTTTTGTTCATTGTGTAGGATATAAGAGGATTATAAATATTAAATAAAGTTTGGAGGGAATATTATGAATTTTTATAACTAATTATGGTCATTTAATTTCAAGAAAAATCTCTTAAGTGACCAAATAATAGATCTCATCTCAACTAGTCAAAACTAGCATATTGGACAAGCTAGTGAAAAGAGTAGAAAACTTCAAATGGGGTGATTTTAAGGTGTTATTTATTCTAATAATTCAATTTAAGTAATTTAAAATTATCATCCACTACATCTCATGGATCTTAATGAGCAACTAAATCCAAATTTGAGTACAAGTGTGAATGGCACATGAAAGAAGAGTTTTTTTTAGACTATAGATGATGATGGCTCACTTCCAAGTGATTAAAAATGGCCAAGCCTGAAACCAATGCATGGAGATGCATGATTTTAAACCTTAAACTTAATTACAATCATTATAACTATCCCTAATTAGTCTTGGTATGTTCAAATAGGGATAATCATGAAGGCAATTTTTTTGAGCTATTAAGGGAATTTCATGTCACTTTACAAGAGTTTAACGACTTCGATGGAAACTTGGGCTTAGTTAACTTTCATTTTTCAACCAAAATACTATTATAATACACAATTAACTAATTCTTTCATCTTAATTAGTGTCCTTATAACTATTGTACTTCTCTCTTCCCCTCTCTCTCTCAAGTTTTATAAGAACTAGCCATTTTGGCCATTGTAACTCATGCTCCTCATGAGTATGGTGAAGATTTACTCATTTTAATACCATTTTATAAATAATACTACTTATTTTTATGTATTCATGACTATTATTATTGTTTTTTAATTTAATTTTGGATCTTGCTTAGTGAATACTATGGATTATTTAGCATGGTATCTCATTCTTGCATCCTATTTGCAGTTAGAAAGCTTCTTCTTGCAGGCCATGTGAAGTGTTTTAGGAAATATCAATGATTCAGTGAGTTATTATTTTCATTAGTGCCATTAAATTCCTTTTTTCTAGTATTCCTACCTTTTCACATTCATCCATAACCTCATAATGTAAAATTGATGTGAGAAGATGCAGATTGGAGAAGTGCATGTTTAGTTTGTCTTTTGTTATCACGTGTAACATGCTATTGGTTCAAATTCATCATCTTATTTTGTGTAACACCTCCATTATAATAGTTTTATTTCAGTTATCTCTCTCCCTTTTCCACCCAAAGTTTAGTTGTGAAATAAATCCAAATTGGTACATCAAAGGAACTAGCCCTATCTAGAGATTCACCTCATCCCTAGGATACCCACAAGCCTAGAGGTGTTTCCATTGTGCCACTTGGATGAGGAGAACTTATTAATCTCCTAAAAGGGTGAAAATACAAGTGAAAATAGTTTTTGGTACACCTAGTGGGACTCTTGTTCCAAGAGGTTAGAATATTTTTGGTGTTGTCTTTCAATAATAAGCCTTTGGAGGCATCTATTCAAGCATTAGTGGTGACTCCAAAGCTATATCAACTGGTAAAATAACCTAAGTTATCCTTTTAATATTTTTGGTAAGATATTTATTTGTGTTATTTCTTTAAATGAGGTTTCATGCCTAATTTTGGTGTTGAGATTTGTCTTACATAAGTTGGTGAAACATTGCAAGCTTGTGCCATTCCCTATCAACAAGAGCAAGTTATTAATCATCCCTATCATGAAGTGTACCAAAACCAATATGGTTATTTTAATCCCCAATATTATAATTTTAAACCTTATCATGAAGTGTATCAATCTTATAGCTAGCTTCCTCAATGTCTTGCTCCTTTGTGTCAACCTAGTCACTTCTCAAGTCAATCCATTTCCACCTTCAAGAAAAATATTTTGGGATATGAGAGTTACATGTTATAGATTCATACTATAAGAGGATGTGGTCATTTGGTTCATATTAATATTTCTCATAATGTTATAGATTCATTAGAGTTGGTCAAATGAGAGTGGGTACTTATTGAGAGAGCCAATTGACAAAGGCTCACAAGTGAGATGCTTGATGTGAGTGGCCTAGTTTCTTCCTTAGAGAATAGGCTAAGAATTCATGAAAGGTAACCTCACCAAATGTATAATCCTTGATATCCACTTCCCCAATTATCCTATCAAAAATATTTGATCCCTATTCATGATCCCAATCAAGGATATCAAAGTCATCCTTTTCCTAGTCGGTTGGAAGAGAGAGTTGAAAAGAGAAACCTTATTTTTAAGCTAATCTTGATAGGTATATTTAGTTGGATAATATTCATATGAATTATTACATGTTAGTATAAAAATAATTTTAATTAAATCCCTCATTTCACTCTCACATTACATCCCCACCACCTCAAAAAGAGACTTCTAATCCTAACATTCTAAGCTGGAATAAGATAGTGGAGTCATGGGGAAAGAAAGAGGAAAAACGTCTTTGTAAAGAGTGTGAAGTTGGAAAGGAGCTTGATCATATACAAACCCCTCCCACCATTCCTCAAGAAAAGACTTCTAATATTAAAATCCTAGAGTATGATATTATAATCATGGGGAAATAAAGAATATATAAGCATTGTTAAAGAGTGTGACGTTGAGAATGAAGTTGATCCTTTACAAGTCCCTTCCACCCTTCCTCAATAAGCTTCTTGTGTTCCTTGTCATCCCTCATGCATTACTTTTCCTCATGAATACTCCTATGAACTTAAATAAAAAAAATTCCAAGAGAAGCCATCAAAGCAAATTGAAGAGTTAGAGTCAAAAATTAATTTTCTAAGTCAAGGTGTGATGGAAGATTGAGACCCAAAAGAAGATCATATGCATAAACACATCCCATCCACCCTTACTCAAGAGATTCCTCAAGATAAATAAGATGTGAATGAATTGGTTGTAAAATGGAAGGAATAAATCATGTTTTTTAGCCCAAGGTATACCTCCCCTTCCTTAAGAGCTTCCAAAAGAATCCCCTACATTCCATTCTTAATATGATTTTGAGTTCTATGTGCCACCTCCACCAACTAGTTCATCATGTTCTCACCCCATCATGATTTTAATTTATGGAAATGTGGTATGGTAACCTAAGTATGATTATTTTGTTGAAAAAAAATTAGAACTATTGCTTAAAGAAATCCTAGCTCTTTGTTAACCTCATTGGACTAAGTCACATGACTTCAACATGCCTAGTCTTGGAATCACAAAGAAGAAGATGGAAGATATTTCAGCCCTTGAGATCCAAATTCCTACTGTATAGGTTGAGATGCAACTTGATATACCTAAATAGGTTATAAATTTTAATTAAGTGGTGGTATCTTATGTTTAATTTTTATATGGGTTGACAAGGAATAATATTTTCCTTTTGCCAAAGATGGAGAAATGGTCATTAATTCTTCCATCACTATGCAAGACATCATGGATGATAAAAAACAAGATCCTAATTAGCCTTGGAATTATTTTTTAGTAGTCATTGGATAAGGATATATTACTATTCAAGGAGGATATGATATGGTCAAAGATGAAGAAGGCAACCTTGGTACTCAAGTAAGTATACAAAGGAAAAATAATCTTTCAAATATGTCCTTTCAAGAATCATACACATTTCATGATGATATGTTTAAAGTAATAAATATGGTATATCATCCTCTCAACTATCTTGGAGAAACACATCATCTCTTGAAGGATGGAACAAGCTCCTATTGGCCTCAATCTCTTAAGGAACATGAAACTAGTCCTCTTGAATCCATGCCTACTAAAGAGATAAAAATTAATCATGAAATGAAGAGTGGGTAGAAGTATGAAGTATGTGAAAAATTTCAAGAGGAATATATATATATATATATATATATATATACACACACACATTAGAGACCTATTTAAGAATGATTTTATTGAGATCAGATCAAGTGAAGTACCAAGGAATAGGTTTGATCTACAAAGTACCCAATCTAAGGAGAAACATGCTTGGCACTATGATCCATCTCTTCATGAAGATTATTTAAGAAGTTTTCATTTTTATCTTGAAAAGGAGGTATGTTTAGTTACTAGTCATGCATAATATTTTCTCTCTAATTTCCATAAGTTCCTTGAGCATATGTGTGTGTGTCTTGTTAGTGTGTTTGTTTTGCTTCTGTGTGTCCTTTATTTCCTGTGGTTGAGGTAATTAGTTGTCTTGTATTGATCAAAGCCTATGGTAAAAGTAATATTATTCTGTCTTAGTCTTCAAATGATTCACTAAGACCAGTAGACTGATAAGGCTACTAGTCTAGTTAGCATAACAAGCATACTATACTTATGAGTCACTAATTTGTTGACCAAATTTGACTTTTATGTCAAATTAGGGCACTCTTAGGTAAAAAATTGACTTTTAGATGTTTTAGAGGTCCAATACATATGAAAAAGGTGTTTTATAGGTTAATTAATGTCATTTCTTGATATACTAGCCTTGGTCCTTAGTCATTTTAGCCATTTTAGTCATTTTGGGTCATTTTGAGGTCAAAAAGGGTGTATTGAATGACTTGTACAGATTTATTGAGAAGTGTGAAGGTTAAAAAATGTGATTTCACATCCAATGTGTCCTTAGAGGTCTTAATCAACTGACATAACTAAAAAATGGTAGGTTCATTAGATGAAAAGGTAGATTTCTTGAGAAAGTAAAAGAAAATGGCACTTGTATAGCCCATTGGGAAGTTTTCCACATGGTAAAAGCTCATGAAATGCCCCTTAATCTTCCACATAATCATAAAAACATTTTATTTTATCTGGAAGTGCTATTTTTGTCCCAAAACCATTATATTCCATCTTTGCTTTCCTATAGATGTAGAAGGTTTAGGAGTACACATGTGTGTCTATGTAACTACCTTGCCTATTGGCAATTTATTTTGTAAAATATGTATCATTATAAGGATCTTAAATTGAGATTAAGATAAATATTTTAAGTGTGTCTCTATGTGTGTGTGTGTGTGTGTAGAGAGAGAGAGAGAGAGAGAGAGAGAGAGAGAGAGAGAGAGAGAGAGAGAGAGAGAGAGAGAGAGAGAGAGAGAGAGAGAGAGAGAGAGAGAGAGAGAGAGAGAGAGAGAGAGAGAGAGATTATGATGTCGTGTGTAACATTTGCATTTAGTTTACCATTGATAGGTGCCTACAAGAGTTTTCAAGCACTTAAATTTGACATAGAAACCTTCCTCAAGTTATTTAGACCATGATATATTATTTGATATTTTTAAAGAGCATTGATGTTTCTCACAAGGTCAAGATAATTATTTATACCTACCTTTCCAATTTATTGTCTGCATATGGGAGAATGGTCACCTACAAGTGACAATATATAGAGAAAGAGCCATGAGAGAGAGTTTGAAACATGTGAAGAAACCTAAATTGAAGTATTGATGTGATATAGAGAGAATGTATTATCAATTTGAGAAGATAAGTTGGAAAATGTAGGTTGAAAACTACCTCTAAGGACTCAATGCCACTATTCAAGCCCACCTTCCCAAAAATGCAAAAATAGAGGTCCTAAGGGTTTTTGAATATCCTATAACATGTCTAACATAGAGAGCTAGAGCATATATATAGGTTACCATTAAATCCTATAGAATATAAAATATCCATGCAAGTTTTTTAGAGAGGATGGGAAATTAAGATTAGTTTTTAGATGGCTCAAACTTGTCAATTTATGCACTAATAGTAGGTAGTGAAACCTACAAGCCTGAATCTAAAAGGGACCTTTTTCACCCAAAGTTACATAATGGATCATGAAACATGTTTTTAATGTTTCTAATGGTTTAAAAAGGTAATCATGATTTAATAGAACATCTAAAAGAGGATATGCATTGTATTTTGCTTCTTAGACCACTCTCAATCCATATAGGTTGCCCAAAAAACCCACCTACAGACAGATAGTGAGCTATGATTGGTGTTTTAGTGGTATTTGAGCCCATATAAAGAAAATTCTAGAATGATTATATACTAGGTGATCCTCATGCTCATGGAAGGTCTTGAAACACTATTACCAAGATCATTAATCTAATATATACACCTATAGGGGTTATTAAGGTAGAGTATCTTACTCAATAGAGGGTTTTCAGTTTGTGAAACAAAAGTGAATATGAAGGGTATAGAGATGTTATAATGATGAAAAAAGTTTGTGATCACCTTAATTATGACCAAGAGTATCTCCATAAGCTATAAACAATGTAAAGTGAATCTAAGGGTGAGAAATGGAGGTGGTGAACAATGTCCTTGAATCCAAACCATGCATGTACCTATAGGTACAACACTATAAGGCAAAACACATTCAGTAAGTTATACTTAGTCTTGACTGAGTCAAGGTAGGTGAGGAGTGTATGATAGGTTTGGGTTAAAGTAGGTATAAAGTGATTCAATGGGATTTAAATGAATTTGATAAACATATATCCTAATCTAATTTATGCATAGCCCAAAAAGCATAGTTAGTCAAAGTGACACTCAATCTTGAGAAGTTTAATGTATGGAAACATATATGGAATATTGGAGTGGTAAGAGAGAATGAGAACACTTCCCTCATAGTCAAAGTGATCACATGGAACCGTCATGAGTCAAAAGTAATAATAAAGAACTAAAAACCTATATCATATAGTCTACATTCCTAAACCTTGATGACAATCTCTTCACACAAATCTATTTTAAGATTTAAAAGAATTAAGAGTTATTTTGACCTAATAAAGAGCTCATTTTTGGTGCAGAGGGTCTCCATAACTTGGATAACCATCTAAAATATTCAAATTAATTTAAGGAATTAGGGGATTTCCCTCTATTTTGTCTCAAATAGAGGGCACTCCCCTTATGAGCAAATTCATAGGTTTTTAAGATAGTGAGTGATAAGATGAGCCAAGAGTTCAGTGAAACCTTAAAGGAAGTTTTTGAAGTTGGAAAAAACTTAGGGTAAAGTGATAAGTACTTAACATAGGGAGGTAACCCAATATAATGCTTTGGACCATTAGGTTTACAAGTAGGCCTAGTAGGTAGATGTAAGGCTTAAAAGCAAAAATGAAAACCACTCTCATTTATAGTATGAAGTGATCATTATAACCTATAGAGGAATGTTAAATAAGTTACTATAGAGGTTTTTTATCTATTTTTATGAAATTAAATCCATGAAAGGTCATTTTAGACTTCAAGGTGCAGATAGGCTATAAGATCAACATTAGGCCTAATACCCAAATAAGGAGTCATCTTCATTTATAATGTGAAGTAAACATATCAATGGATTATGACATGATTTTTGGGTCATAATAGACATTTTTAAACTATTGGTATGTAGATAAAACATCAAGAGAGCCAATTTTGTCTTGAGAGAAACATCAGGCCTACAAAAATTGGAAAAATGAGCTCGATAAGGCAAGTTTAGATGCTCATGTCTTTCAAGAGGATTTGAATGAAGGAAAAATGAGTTTATGAAATTTATAAGAGGTATTTAAAAACCACTTTGTGTAATTTTTCTACAAATCCAATGTAAAAAATTTATGAACGAACGTTAAGAATGAAAATAGACCTAAAACCTTTGCAAACCCTTACTTAAGACCAGTTTGGAGAAATGGAGTTGGATAGCTGATTTAGCTAGATAGTTTGACCATGAAAGATATTTTAAATTGAAAATTACTCCATAAATATACTCCCAATGATTTTTATATTATTTAATTGTATGGATAGGGTACACAATAGGCTTTTCTTGATAGTTTTGTGTATTGTGTAGGCTACAAGAGGAGTCTAAAGATGAAATTAAGTTTGAATTGAATATTATGAATTTTTTTTACTCTAGGTTGTCATTTAATTCCAATAAAAAAGTAAGTGTTTAAATAATAGCTCTCATCTTAATAAGTCAAAATTGACATATTGGATAAACTAATGAAAAGGGTGGAAAACTTCAAGTGGGGTGATTTTCAGGTGTCCCTAAAGCTTATAAGGCCATGTGGGGTATTGAAAATTTTCATCTACTCCATCCCTTAGTTTTTAATGAATAATTGAATCCAAATTTTAGGACAAGTGTGCATTGTGCATGAAAGGGGAGTTTGTTTAGACTACAGATGATGATGGCTCACTTCTAAGTGATTCTAGATGACCAAGCCTACAACCAATTCAAGAAGAGGCATGCCTAAAACCATTAAAATTAATTATAATCATAAAAACTATCACTAATTATTCTTGGGATGTTCAAATAGGGATAATCATGAAGGTAGTTTTTTTGAGCTAGTTAAGGGGATTTCATGCCACTTTGCAAGAGTTTGATGACTTGAATGGACAGTTGGACTTCCTGAACTTACATGGTTCATCCTACATCCTCTTCTCATCAAAAATTAACTTATTCTCTTATCTTTTGAATTTTCCTTATGACCCTTGTACTTCTCTCTTCTCCTTTCTCTCTAAAGTTCTATAAGAACTAGCCATTTTTGGCCATTATAACTCATGCTCCTCATGAGTATGGAAAAACCATACTCATTTTCATAGCATTCAATAAATAATACTAATATTTTTTACCTATTAATTAATATTGTTAGTGTATTTTACTTGAATTTTGGATCTTGCTTAGTGAAGACTATGGATTCCTTAGCATGTTGTCTCATTCTTGCATCTTATTTGTAGTTGAAAAGCTTCTTCTTTTAAGGCATGTGAAGATTTTTATGAAATGTCAAGGATTGAGTGAGTTATTATTTTCATTAGTGACATTAAATTCCTCTTATATAGTTCTCCTAGCTTTGTACATTCATCCATAACCTCATAATGTAATATTGATGTGAGAAGATGTAGATTGGAGAAGTGTATGTTTAGTTTGTCCTTTCTTCTCATGTGTAACATCGCTAGTTTTAATTCATAATCTTATATGTTTTATCACCTACCTTAGAATGGTTTGATTTCAATTATCTCTCTCCCTCCCCACCCCCTAAAGTTTATATTTGAAATCAATCCAAAGTGGTACATCAAGGGAGCTAACCCTATCTAGAGATTCACCTCATCATTAGGCTACACACAAAGATAGAGGTGTTTCAATTGTGTCACTTGGATGAGGAAATATTAGGAATCTCCTCAAAGGGTTTAGATACAAGTGACAACACCTTATAAATATAATACATTCTCATTCCTAGTATGACCACTATCCAAACTCACCATACTTTTGGTGACTATGTTAGCAAATTTGTTGTCACAAAATATAATTGCACTTGGGTTGGTATTTTTGAGAGAGATAAACTTGCTCTTTTCTCCTGTCATATAAGTTGAGCATCCACTATCTATGAACTATCTCTTTTTCTCATCTTTTTGAGTATGTAAAGCTACTTAAATAAATAATGACTCTTCCTTTGTTTATTTTCTTATATTTTTCTTATTTTCTTACTTAGACTTGGTTTCTTTTAGACATTTGATAGTGTCAATGACTTGTATATCCTTTTTCTAAAAGTATTTATTTTATTTTTTTGTTTATGGGGCCTTGTTCATTATATTTGTAACATATGAGATCCATTTTCATCTCTAGAGAGAGCATAATCCTTATATCTATGACCAAATTGATTGCAAGAGAAGTAATACCCATTGAATACATTATTCATGTTTGATCATCTTTTCTCTTGACCATTATCACTCAATGTATTTTTAATCATGATCTTTTTGGTGGAGATAAAATCCATTTTGTACTTAAATAAGAGCAAATTTAATTTAATTCATAACTTTATTTTCACATTGTTCCATCCTTTGATTGAGATATTTATTCATCATGAATTGTAGATTCTTGATAGTTACCTCTAGATTTTTCACTTGTGTCTTCACACTATTAACCTCTAATAAAGTACAAACTAGATTATCTTGAATACAATCCATAACCTCTTTATCATCTATTGTACCTTTGATCACCTACAAGTGGTTAAAATTTTCATGAAGGACCTTCTCTGATACCAATTTTTAGAGGTGAAATCCACTAAGAGGTGGTGAATCAATGGTTGTAAATAATCCAATTCAATTTCCAGCCCTTGTAAATACAATAATTAATGAAGCATAAGATCATTCATATCAGTGAACAATGAACATAATGTAAGATCACATACACAACACAAGATCTACATGGGAAACCCTATTAGGGAATAAAACCCACTCTTAATCCTACAAACACATGGACTATTGTCCTATAATATGATCACAAACAAGAGACTGATCAAGTCCTTCTAATTAGGAACCTTGGTCAAGTCCTTCTGACCTAAGGCCTTTAGTGAAATAATAGTTCCATAAGAAGCACCTACCCTTAAGATGATTAGGTCATTTTGACCACATATTCTGTCAAGTCCTTCTAACCTATAACCTAGATCAAGTCCTTCTGACCAAAGGTCTTTAGTGAAACTCTATTTCACAAGGAGAAACTACCCCTAAGGAAGACCAAGTCCATTAGACCCTCCTTGAAAAAAACACTTACACCTTAGAATTGATGTCTTAAACACATGATGATGGACCTCTAATTATTTGACAATTGTAAAAACTCTCTTTATAACTCATATATTACTCTCACATAGGCATGCCATAATCTATCTCCTTCTTCACTCAAACAATCCTCATATGCACATTCAGATCTCTTTGCATAACCTCATAATATAAGAACACTATACTATCATTAGAAACATGACCTATAGATAATACACATAATACTTAATATCCTCTTCTCATCAACCCAATATCTAGGCACTCTCACTCTTCTCTCCTTTCATTTTCTCTCCAACTCTCTCACATATAAGTCTCTCTTAAATCACTCCCATGTCTCCCACTTGTAAATCTAGAAATCACCATATTTTATTTCACTATTTATAGAGTATACTTGTTAATCAATACCTTGGTCAGCCATTAGGAATACCTTATCCCTTAAGTCGTCTATCACATGAATACATAGATAAAAAAAACTACATAGGTCATCCATATCACCTATCGGTCACCCTTAAGTAGCTACACCTTTTAATAAGGCCCTTGTAGCCCTTATAGGTTTCATGTAGACCTATTCACTAATTTATCACGTCAATAAGAAAATTAATAAACATAGGACCAATTAAAAATACATAGTTCCACTTCTTATGTCCCATAAGACATCCTCAAATTATCATAGTAACTCATGTTCACCTTTGCATATGCTCAAAACAACTCAATGACTGACATGGTACATAAGAACACTATGAACAAACACATAATCAAATTCTTAACATTTTTTCATATAGAATAATGATTTATCACACCTCTAAAAAACACATATAGCATCCCCATGGATTCTAAAATAATCCCAAAATTCTAAGTCATCATGAGACATTGAAATAATATCAAAATGAGCTCAAATACCCTTCTCAGGTTACTTGTAGAACATGCACAAAAACAAAATAAAATTTTGAGCTCAAAATATTTGTCTATAAACACTTAAAAATATTCAAATCCATATTTCTAGATGTACTTTGGAGTCCTCTACATATTTACTTTTTATTTCAATAGAAAATTTTACTTCTGGCAAAAGATATAGACAAAATATAAAGCTCTAGTTTTTCCTTGTGTTAAATTCAAATATTTGAATTCAAATGGTCACATTTAAACCTCAATCACTTTTATTTCATATCATTTCCTCATTTCATACATAAATTTCACACCATTTATCTTATCTAAACTTTAATGCATAGGCACCAATGCTCAAATGTTAAACATCTGACAATTGACGTAATCTCATTCAATCTTGTAATTTTGAATCCATACACTCCATCAATATATTTCATATTTTCCTCACTTTATAAATGCTTAGAAAACCTATCACTTTGACCTCTTGACTTTAATATGCACTATTGATATCTGTTTGTATGATCTCCCACTCATCGTTGATCTTTGGAAGAAGGTTGATCTTTATCTCTACTCAAAATTAAACATCATACACCTATCCTCATCTCATTGATTCTTAACTTATTATAGAAAATGTACTTTGTCAATCTTGATCAAAATTTAACATGTGAAAAAATGAATATGGGAACCATTGAAGTATCCCTGGAAGGCCAACTTTGTACCTCAATAAATTCTTTTATGCTTACTCACGTGATCTCAAATTTGGACCATATGATCTCTGCATATAGTAAAATCTAACCATATTTCAAAATTATCTTGAAACCTTCACATTTTCAAGATATAATGCCATTAAAATTATTTTTCAAAAACTTTGGTCATAGAGCCAATGATGTCTAAATCTACTTTGAAGGCCAACTTTGCACATGCATATCTTTTGATGCACTTTGGTGCATGATCTAAAATTTAGCATAAATAAACTAAGCTAAAAATTAAACAAAACAATATGATCAACTTATCATGAATCATCCATATGTGAAATAAATGAAACCATCAAAGTTCTTACTTGGCTATTTTTGCCATGTTGTAAATCTGGCTAAGTATGGGAAAAGATTCTCAAAATGCCTGGGAGCCCAACTTTGTACCCACATATCTTTGACTAAAATTAGGTGGATGACTTAATATTTATTGCATTAAAACTAGGTAAAATTTTTATCACAACCATATGAATAACTCCCCTTGACTCATCCACATGTGACAATGGTGATGTTAAAAAATTGCCTACTCAAATTTTTTGCCACTAGATCGAAACTGTCTAGATGAAAAATATGGACTACTAGATGAATTCCACTTATGCACATAATCTCTCAAAGCATAAATAATATCTTAGGGACATATTTAAAATTATACAATCACTATACTAATCCCTAATCATCTCTATTCAAGTCAAAACTAAAGATCAACCCATCCTCATTTAATCACACTAGGACAAGCACATTGCACACTTTTTCATTATTATTTAGGTTATCAAATCACTTGATCCATTCACTAGGATACCTCCATGAAATCAACATGAAATTAATGAGAACACTATAACATAGGTAAAATAGTTAGCATAATATAGAGGACCAAGCTGAGTAGTAGGAGAATGAGAAAGAGCCACATGGAATAACCATAAATTTTTTTTAGAGATTGAGATATAATCAGTGATGTGGATCTGTCAACCCTACTATCGGGTCTATATATCTACCAATTTTATAGAG
>JARHVA010010601.1:120000-149695 GCA_037957365.1 Torreya grandis
GTAGGGATAGTATTTGGACCATAAATTTGGATATGGATATTAACATCTTCACTATATCTAAAATATGCTTAGGTTGTAGTTGTGTGAGGAAACAAGCTATTGTGATAGAAGAAAGGGATGTCCTCATATGCCCAAAGGAATTCTAGAAGAGATTCATCTTTTGAAAATTAATCTAATGTCCAAATCTATAAGTAAATTATGTCATATATAATATGAGGGTATACCAAGTATAGTGTAGATGTCCTATGAAATTTCATGTTGGTTTTGTATATGATTTGAAGAAGTGTGTAAAAATAGTATCCTGTGTGGTTGTTTTTTTCTTGTTATTTTATAATTTTTTTATATAATTAAGACCTCATCATCCTTTTTAAGTGGATGCTTAGATGAAGTGAATAATTCCTTGCACATGTTTCCCGAATATTTATCTTGTATAAACAATTTTTAAAAAATATTTAAGTCCAAAACCATATTGATTAAGATTTATTTAAGGTGATGAAATTGGATCTAAAGAATATATTGATGCTTCATTTGGTTTGGATTCTTGATAATATGGTTTCATACAAGGAATTTAATGATCCTCAAGTTGAGTTAATGCATAATAATTCAATACTTCTTGTTCCAAATGGCATGTGTGTGTCTCTACACATATATGAACATGCGCGTGCACACACACACACACACACACACACACACACACACACACAAACACACACACACACACACACACACACACACACACACACACACACACACACACACACACACACACACACACACACACACACACACACACACACACACACACACACACACACACACACACATGCAAACACATGTGTACACACATTAATGATGATTGAATATTAAATATGCATGTAGGGTAGAAGTAATTGCATTCATATCATGAATACATGGTCTACCTAATATAATATTATAATGGAGGTCATTAGGCATGACATAACAAATTGTGGATATTGTTTGAGAGCCCATGGTAATATGTAGTATGGTTTGTCCTATTAATTTTCATGGAATGTTGTGAAATACCCAAATATTCATATTAGAATTACTAATACCATTTGCTTAAATACCAATTAGGTTTAAAAAGGATATACTAAAAACGTTCATCTCTGATCCATTATCCACCAAAACTTAATTAACTATCTTATTTTGTACTTGACCATAAACATGCAAAGGTAAATGTTGATAAAAAAATGTGTCTAGAAGGCAGTTATTATTTTTGAAAGGAGATAATTTCCTCCATTAATTTTAATGTGTTGAGAGGATAAGCCATAAAAAATGGTTCTATATCATTTGGTAAAGTTGTATTGCACAATTCTACATAAAGAATATATTCGTAAATAAGAATTTGTTTAAGTACTTCTAACTAAGAAATTTTGGCATAGGTATTTTTTAGTTGATCCATGATATCATACCCATTGGATTTATTATCTTGTTTAGTAAAAAGTTGTAGGGTTTATTATGGAATTGTAGGGACATTTAGTTTATACTACTAAATGGGTCACTTTACCCCATAATGTCATAACAACATGGAGCACAAGATCTAATATAAGTTGAGGGCTAATATTAGAATTAGGATAATACATGTGTGCATTCTAAAAATAAGGGAGAGAATAATATGAGTCATTCATGCATTTTTATATATAGTAGAAAAAATAGGAGTCTTAGATTGGATGTTATAATAATAGGATTAAATTGAGGCTTTGGATTGTTCATCAATAATATTAAACTTACTAGTTTTCTTAGATTTGATAATTTCTACCCATTTGCTTACATAATTTATCCAAATAAGATATGATATTCATGTATAAAATTATGAAAAGAGTAATTGTTGACCAAATTTGACCCTAAGTCAAATTTGGGTCACCCCATATATTTTTAACTTTAATAGAGGTGTCTAATGTTTTTAATGGTCTTGTCATGGTGCCAAGTGGTCTTAAATAGTCTTATATGGTCATGTGTATCCTTGTTTATCATTATCCATGTTTTGGTCTTAGGTTCAACTATTTAGTCATATGGTCAAGTACATAATCAAACATGATTAAACATATTAAAACGTCTATTATGGTATAAATTCATTTTAAAAGGTTAATTGGATGTCATTTATATCATATTATCATGCACTAACCTTTGTTTAACTCCTAATTGCTAAAAATGTCAATTTATCCACTTTTTGGCCCATGTAGAAGAGGTGGATGTACCATTTAAAGAGGATAAAGGTTAAAAAATATTGGAAACAATCTTGATGTTATATTTTGGTTAGATAATGTTCAAGGGTTGTTAGAGTCTGACAGAATCCATAGTTTAACTCCTAATCTTGGTCAAATGACACTTTTCAAGAACTTGTATGAATTCAAAACATTATTTTTTAGTTGAAAATGGTTTGAAAGAGATCCTTAGGCTCCATTATAAAATTTTCCATCTCTGGACCAGGTTTCACTTTGAAATGACACTCCAAACATGTTTTATCCTCCATCACTACCTTCATAAGCTTTAGAAGGCAAATTTGCATTGAATGGTATGGCCAAGAGAGAGAGATTTAGGATTTAAAAATTTGGAAATTTGTATGGGTCCAATAATTATTTAAATTTATGGAATTGGTTTTTATATTTGTGTCTTTTTATTTATAAACAATCACCAAGAGTGACAGTAGGTCACTATGGCCTATGCATCTGAGAGGGGTTTAATCTTTCACTTGTTTCTCTAGTTAAAAAATTAATGGAGGAAAATAATTTTTAGGGTGATTTCTAAAGTTATTTTATCTCCATTTCATGGTGGTTTCATTTTCCAACTCATTTTCATGAGGTGATTTCACTTGGAAGAAGAACGTCTTAGTGCATAGGTAGTTTCAATCAGTTTTGATGAGGGTATTTATTTTATCTTCATGTTAGTGATTATATTATGTTTATAATGTTTCATAATTCATGTGAACTCCATAAATATCATGGTTTCATTTTTATTTTGCCTCATATGTATGTTTGTCTATGTTCTTCAAGTATACTTGCTTTTGGTAACATTATCTATGTTTGCACAATCTAATGGAGGTTTGAAGTTCCAGTTTAGTTTAAATTCCAATAAAATACCATAATGTGATGTTCTCGAGATCATATTACACATGTTTAAGAATTAGAGGTTCAATATGGAAATCTATGCACACCTTTCAATAAGAAGTTAGTTGTCTCCTCCATAAGCATGTTGTATAAACTATTGAGTGGATGGAAAATGTTCATTGCTCATAGAGAGGCTTGATGTATTTACACATAACTTAATATGTATATTAATATCTACTTATATTATCCAATAAGTTTCTCAAGTTAATTATAGGATCCCATTTCTTACACATAGGGATTATGCATAAGAATACTATATATGTAGTCCGTACATGACTGTGGAGTGAGTTTGAGATGATAAAATGCATGGTAATGAATCCTTGTGGACCATTGAGAATTAGTTTTAAGTTATTAAGTGGTGGACAATGTTAATAATTCAAGGAGATTAAGAGGGTGTCTTGGTGAATCCCTAAAGCAAGTAATAGAGACATAAAATCCTCAAGCATGTAGGTCCTCATTTAGATGAATATCAACATTCAATCTACACAAAAATAAAATTGACCATGAATCCATAACTCTTATACAGATGTAGATGGTGTTAAAAAACCTCAAAGAAACAATTAGGTCATTCTCAAGTCAGAAATAGTATTGGGACTGAGTTGGCAGTCAAAAGCCCACCTATAGTACTTTGTATAAAAGAGATAAGGACAAGTCTAATGAAGGATGGGGTAGATCATGTATGTTTATAGGTTTGAACTCACTTGGATTTTTAATAAAGTTAAAATCCATGGAGAATATCAATGGTAAGAGTGTAGGGTCTTAAACTCCCACACATAGTCCTAACCCTAAAAAAGATACCTATAGGACTACCTAATGGAGGAGATTAACTTCAAACCTAAGAGAACAATGGTATTTAAGAGGATTTTAAGCCTATTTAAGACCTCAATTAAAGATTAGGAGTATTTAAAATGATATTAAGTTATTATACATGAAGGAAAGACCTGTATAGTCAGAAAACATAGTCAATATTGTCTTAAAAACATTTACAGGCCTACTTAGGAGTTGACCTATTTTCAAGATAAGAACTTTTGATAGAGTATGTATAAGAGATTTTGAACCTAACTGAGAGATCACATAAGTTCATAAAATCTTGAAGGATGACTGAGGGAAGTTATTAGATGAGGCTTCAAAACCTTAGACATAGTCAAATGATGCCTATAGTTGTGCATAGTACCTTGTATGGATGGGAGGAGGGAAATGATGATTTAAAAGTGAAAAAAAGTATCTAGACTCTGTACACATAATGGAATGAGTCCCTTTCCTTTTGGGCATCTTCAAGATTCATGATAGGAGAGACAACTCAATTCTAAACCCCAAAACATAGTCAATATCGTTAACAAGTACTTATAGGTGGATGTATGAGGGTTAAGTCATCTCCAGTCCTAAAGTACTTAACAAGAGTGGTGTTGATAGGCTTTGAGACCAATTTGAGACTTAAAAAAAATCAAGAGATAAGTGAATATCATTAAGGAAGATTTGAACTCTTAAACTCATAAATATCAATCAATACACCTAGAAGTCACCTACAAGTGGTTAATGAGAAGTGAATAGGATACAAGGCTAAGAATGAGGAGACAATGATGTTGAGAAAGGTTTGAACCAAATCAGAGGAAATAACCAAGTTTATGGGCCTAGAGTAATATAAATGAATAATGATGAGGTACTAAAAGTATCTAATATATTCCATAATCTAAATTCCACATACAAGCATACATGAACATGCTAGTGCATGAACTATTAAAGAAGAACAAAGGTGTTTGAGAAGTTTATAAGGTATATCATAGTGAGTATCATGATCATAGGGTTATGGTGAGACAAAATAAATGAATTTAGGTAATTTATAGACTAATCAAAGTTAGGTTTATAAAACCTCATACATAGTCATTTCAAGAACCCTACACACAGTCTAACCCTACAATCCAATCTTGAGGGAATTTGATGATTTGAGGCCTCTAAAGGCATTATCAAAGTCTAAAATTTGGTATATATAATTATAATGAGTTTAAAAAGACCTAAATTTTATCATTTAATCCAAAAAATAAGTGGACATATCCATTATTTTGTCTCAGACTTTGCCCATTCCTTGGGTAAGAGGCAGTCAGGGGACACAAGCATTTACTTGGTCTCAAGGAGTAGAATAAAAATTTAATAAATATTAAATGAACAATGAGGGTAGTACAATGTCATATAAGAGGTCTAAATTCATTATTATATGGAAAAAATATTTAGTTCTCACTCCAAGGCCATTGAGGTCTAGTAAAGAGGAGATACCTCTTAAATCCCAACACCCTAACAAATGTACCTTGAGCATACATAGGGGTCATGGGGATTTATATAGCATGGTTAATCATGTATAATGATGTTTCATAAGTTTATGAGACTATCATAGTAGTATAAATGAGTTTTGAGATCCAAAACTCATGTTTGACCTCTCTCTAGCCTTAAGAAATTTAAGCAGGTCACCCAAGGAGCAACTTTAGATGCTCATACCATTGAATTTTTTTTTATGGTAGTATATTAATTTTTTAATAGATTAATGGGTCTATTAATAATATTTTCCATGTATAAGGAGGTAATATAATGATTTTTTCTTTATGAACAATCGTTAAGACCTCAAACAGATCTAAAACCTCTGTTAAACCCTAATAGTGACTAGTCATTGGAAAAAGAGTTAAAAATCATATATTATGACATATTTTTCTATTTAAACATATTTTATTTTGTTTAGGACTCTAATGAGGTTACCCTCATGTACTTTGATGTTGATGTCACTTGTACATATTGGTATAAATACTTGCATACTTTTGGTGTTTTATAGGTGTTTTGAGAATGGGAGTGATTTAAAACCATGGGATAAGGTCATTTTGGACTTTTAATATCAATTAAATTCCATTAAAATTCATTGGATATTTTATAAATGATCAAACTAGGTCCATTTTTCAAGGCAGTCTCAAATAGGCTCAAAATGAGACTTGATGACTTGGCCATTTCTTAGTTTGCATACTTTCATGGGGTATTAGGATCATAAATTTGATATGGATATTGGTGATGGAATAGGTAAATTTAATAAAATACTTTTGGGTTATTTCACATGTGTTTCATAATTCTAGAGCAAAAAAATAGGGTCCAAAGCAAGGAGGCCTAATTGAGGCCTAATTCAAAGGAGAGAAAGGTAGAGCAAATGGTTTTATACTCAAAGTATGAAGATGAAATTTGACATGGACATATAAGGACATATAGGTTCCTATAAAATTCTATTATTTTTTCAATATAATCCATACAACTCCTACACAAAGATATTTACAAAATAAATATAAGGAAATTAGGCTTATTAAAGGCTTAAAGAGAAAAATGAGTTCTTGGGAGTTGGTCCAAGAATAAAAATGGTGTTTTTTTATGTATGATAACATATTTTAAGAAATTAATATGTTTTTGAGGATATTAATAATATTCACTTGATTTTTAGGCCACTTGGACCAAAATAGGTGTGGGAAATGGAGAGTTACATGACACCTATTCATATAACTGATGGAATGGTAGGTTAGAGGAGTTTAATAAGGCATTTAAGATGTTCATTGAGTTTTTTCTGGAGATTTGTAGATTATTTCATGGTTATGTCATGAAGTTGTCCAAGTTAATATATGAAGTGTTTTTATAGTCTAAGTGATAATGATAAAGTGTGCAATATGTTTGTCTTAGTATGCTTGAAGTAAGCTTGGTTAATCTTCTATTTTAGCATGGTTAAGGATGATTAGGGAATAATATGATGATATAATGATGTGAAATATGTCCCATAAGAGTTATTATATTCTTTTATTGCTTTTTTACATGAGTGGAATGTATCTTGTAGTCCATAATTTTCATCTAGACCTTTAGGTCTAGTGGTAGAAAAATTTGAGTGAGCAGATTGATGATGTTAGTATTCACACATGTAGATGATGCAAGGTGAATTTTTCATATTTTTGTGATAAAATTAGTCCCAAGTTACTATTTGATAAATATTAGGTCATTTTATGAATCACAATAAAATATATGTAAGTGAAAAGTTGACCTCCCATGTAGTTTGACTATGTTTTCTAAGTTCAAATAAAGCTGAGAAATATGTTTGATGATGTTATATTTAACAATTAGGAAGGTTTAAGTAATAAATGTTAAGAAAGGATTTTTTAGTTTTTTTCCTAGTTTTTATGCACTAAATTTTAGGTTATGTGATGAAGTGCATCAAAATATATGCATGTGCAAAGTTGGCCTTCTATGCATTTCTAGGCATATTAATGAAACTATATCTCACATGTATAAAGGTTTTAGGATTAGATTGATATATGATTGGATTAACATATGAAATTATATCTTATTATTCAAATCTTAGATCATGCATATAATCACAAAAAAAATTATTAAGGCTCAAAGTTGGCTTCTCAGATAGATTACAATGGTTCCCATGTCAATTTTGCATAAGGTAAATTTCAAGAAAATCTTGACAAGATCAAAGGAGTGCATTTTATAAAATATGTAAATAATTATTGAGATGGTATGAATTTTTCAAGGTTTAATTATGAAAAAAGGTAAAGGATAAGGATCAAATGGTTCACATTTAATTGTGTGATTGAGATCAATGACATGAGTGGAGTCAAAGTGGTCAACCTATTCAAAGTTTAACATCATTAAAGACTAAGGTCCTTAAAATAATATTGATGTTCCATGATTGATCCAATTAGTGAGCACTCAAGATGATGGCAAGGTGTTTGAGGTTTAACTATGATTATTGGCATTTGAATTTTACAAAGGGAAAAAATAATGCTCTATATTTTGGCTATAACTTTTCATCTTGGATGAATTTGATGGAGTTGTAAAAATAAAAATTGTAGAGGAATCCATGGATAATTTAGTAAACTTAGTTATATGGTATGATTATTTTTATAGTAAAAAATCTGATGCTCCAAATTTGACTATGTGTTTTTATCATGGACTATAAGTGACCTGAGAAGGATAATTGAGCTTATGTTGATGTTATTTCAATGTTTCATGATGACTTAGCTATTAGAGAGTGTTGTAGAATCCATGAGGATATTTTGTGATTAATATATATTGAGTTTGAATAATTATTAATAATTTTACTATGTTTCACTCATAGTGTTCTTGTGTATAAGGTCTATGTTTGAGTTGATTAAGCATACATAGAGGTGAATAACGATGACTGTAATCATTTGAAGATGTCTAAGGGGTCATAAGAGTAGACATATGTGTTTTAAATTTGTATTATATTATTATTTTTTATATATTAAGTGATAAATAGGTTAATAGGTTTCCATGAGACCTATAAGGGCTTATAAGGCCTAATTGAAAGGTGTTGTTGCTTAAGGGTGACCCATGGGTGCTATGGCCAACCTATGTGGATGGTATTGAGCTATGTCTAGATGTTATATATTACTTAAGGGTTAAGGTATGCCTATTTTTTTGAAAATATGGTGATGATCATGAATTCTCTATAAATATTTAAAATAAATGTGATGGTTTCTAGACTAGTGAGAGGCTTTAGTGAGTATAGATAACATTAGTGTGAAGGAAAGAAGAAAGTGTATGTGCCTAGTGAATGGATTAATGAGAAGAGTAGATTGAGGACTATGTGTATGACTTGTGGGTCTTTTTTTTTATGTCACAATAGTGATCTTACAATTTGAGGATCAGAAAATTGGTCTAGGGTGATCCTAAAGGATGATTTGAGTGTGAGATAAGGATAGACGATATCTATGTGACTTTGGTGGCTGAATTGAGAGATAAATTAGAGTATTGAATGTGTGTGTGACCATTTTATCATGTTATTGATATGGTGAAAAAAAAATTCTAATGAGTGAAGATTGATCCAAAAGGTAGGTTTGGATTCCTTGAGTGTGAAGAGTTGAAGAGAGTTGATATAATTTGTATCTCCATCATATTGGTAGGCAATCAGTGTTTAGGAAATGTTCTATTCTTAGATGTTTTTGTGGTTTATCATCATCTATGGGTTTGTATGTGTATGTATTTTATAGTTGTGATCATTATATCTTGAGTATGAAAAATGATTAATAAGTTAAACTTTATATTCATTCATAGTGTTCATGTGTACAAGGTCTATGTTTGAGTTGATTAAGCATATGAAGAGGTGAATAGAGATGACTATAATCATTTTAGGATGTTTAAGGGATCATGAAGAGTGGACCTATATATTTAAAATTGGTCCTAATTTCTTTTTTTACTTGATGAAGTGATAAATGGGTGAATAGGTCTTTATGAGACCTATAAGGGATTCTAAGGCCTAATTGAAAGATGTTGTTCCTTAAGGTTGACCCATGGGTGCTATGGCTAACATATGTGGATTATATTAATATTTGTCTTGATGTGATATATTAATTAAGGGTTAAGGAATTCCTATTGGAAAATGAAGATGGTGATGATCATGAATGCTCTATAAATAGTGAAACCAAATGTGATGGTTTCTAGACTAGTGAGAGGCTTTGGTGAGTATAGATAACATTAGTGCAAAGGAAAGAAGAGAGGGTGTGTGCATAGTGGATGGATTAATAGGTAGAGTATATTGATAAATATGTGTATGACCTATGGGTCATTTTTTGGATGTTATAATAGTGCTCTTGTAGGTTGAGGATGAGTGAAGAGTTTTAAGGTGATCCAAAAGGATGTTTTAGATGTTTGGAGTGTGAGAAAAGGATAGATGCTATTTGTGTGATCTTGGTGGCTATTTTGAGAGATATATTAGAATGTGTAATATGTTTGTGACCATTTTGTCATGTTTTTTATGTGGTGACAAAGTTATTCTGAAGAGTGAAGGGTAATCTAAAATGTGGCTTTAGATGCATTGAGTGTGCAAAGTTGAATAGAGTTGATATACTTTATATCTCCATTAGATTGGTAGGCAATCAATTTTCAAGAGATGTTTTGTTCTTAGATTTTTTTGTGGTTGCTCATCATATAGGGGTTTTCATCCTCCTTGTAAGGTGAAACTTGATAAAATTATAGTTTTTGTGGTTTCTTAAGTAGACAGGTATTATAACACCTTGTGG
Source organism: Torreya grandis (assembly GCA_037957365.1). Lineage (NCBI taxonomy): Eukaryota > Viridiplantae > Streptophyta > Pinopsida > Cupressales > Taxaceae > Torreya > Torreya grandis. The sequence continues at coordinate 130,187 of JARHVA010010601.1, forward strand.
GATTATAGTCTCACTAAATAAGGGATAGTACTTCGATGATCAGTTGTAGCTAGTCTAAATTAGTTCAAATTATTATAGGATAGCAGCCTAATTTTAGGTTCTAGTGGTATTTATTTCCTAAGAGGGTTTCCCACATATGTCATGTGTTATGTGATTGATCTGTCATTATTTCTCTTGTTCATTACTATGAATGATGTGTATTCTTCATGAATGTTTGTGATAATTGATTAATTTTTTGAAAAGATTAAAATTGAATTTGAATTAACTAGGCTCATTGATTCACCCCTCTCTTAGTGATTGTAACTCTTATAATTGGTATTAGAGTAGGTCCTTTGGTAAAGGCTTGATAGCTTAAAGGTGATCCAAGGTACATTATCGGTAGTCATCAAGGAGGTTTCTCTACTAATCAAGCACCACTATTCAATGGATCCATTTATGCTTTTTGGAGTGAAAGGATGAGGACCTACATCATGTTGTTAAGGATTTTCATTTGGAAATCTATTATGGATGGTTATTATGCACCTAATATTCTCCCATCTGGTGTTACAGATAAGAATTTATTTGAGAATAATTCTAATGTAATGAATGCTATCACTTGTGATATTTTATAGACTAAATACACCAAGGTAATCCATTTTACATCTACCAAGGAAATGTGGGATAAATTGCAGAAAATTTATGAAGAAGACTCAAAAGTTAAGTTGGTAAAGTTGTAGACTCAATGAAGATAATTAGAGAGTCTCAAAATGAAGGAAGAATATTTTGTGGCATCTTTTCTATAAAAAGTTGATGAGATTGTGAACATTATCAGAGGTCTTGGAAAGAGCATTAAAGAGGCTATTGTATTTCAAAAGGTATTAAGGTCTCTTTATATTATGTTTGATTTAAAAGTATTTTTTGTATAAGAAATTCATGATCTTATAAAGTTGAAGATGGATGAATTGTATGTCATCTTTATTTCCTATGAGATGATAATAAATGATGATATACCATTGAAGAAGGAATAAGAACTCAAGATAGAGATGAAGCCTAAGAATAAGTTCCAAGGTAAGAAACCTAAGGAGGATGGAATTTTTGATATTGATGAGGATGAACTAATTGCTTTATTTACAAGGAAATTAAAAATAGATTCAAGGAAGTATAAGTGTAAACTACCCTTCAAATTCTTCAATTAGAGAGATAGGACATTTTTATATAAAGTGCCCTCATGAGAATGATGATGAAGAACATGGTGAAGAAAAATATGAAGACAAGAATACATATAAGAAGGAAGGTTTTAGGAAGTATAAAGACAACAATAAGTCCTTCAAGAATAAGAAGAGTCTCTACACCAATAAAGATTATAGCTCATTAGATGAGAGTGAAGACAATGACTCAGAGTATGATTATCAAGATGATTAAAGATTAATCCTTTTTCATGGATGAGGAATGAAGTTGTTCATATCACAAGGAGTCTACTTGGAGTGATTTAAATGTTAATAGAGATGAGGTGGACTGTGAGACTAAATTTATGAATTCCCTTAAATAACTAAAGACTAAAAAGAAGATTAACAAGAAGATAAATCTACAAATCAAGGACTATGAGGAGAAATTTAGTATGTTTGAATAAATAATGAATGAAGACACTAATGAGCATGAAGATATGGTCAAGTATCTCAATTGTCATTTGGAAATCCTATCTACAAGCCTAAAATTCAAAGAAGATGAATCTTTAAGGTATGAAATTTAAAATGAGTTATTAAAATATGAGTTAGAGAAGACATATGGTAAGGTGAAGTCATTTGTGAGATTTAAAAAGAGCTCAAGTGATCTAAAAAATAATTTAAATGATCAAAATCATGCAAGTGATAGAACAGGTCTTGGATACAAAGAAGAACCAAAGAATGCAACTCAAGATAAGATGAAGACTAATGTGAACAAGAATAATAAAAATTTGAAGACAAATCATCAAATGAGGAATGAAGGTGTTAGAAGACTAAAAACAAATCAGATAAAAAAACCAAATGCGATGAGGTATGCAAGTTTCAATGGTTACTATTACACATGTAATTAGTTTGGACATAGATCTAGAAAATGAAAGAGACCTATTAGAAATGAGTTTTCATGTAACAATGATGAGGGACACTTTACTAAGTAGTGTCCAAATAAGGTAAGTCAAGGTGAGTCTTCTTAAAAATAAAGAGTTTGTTTCAGTTGTTATGATATAGGACACATTCTAAGATTTTGTATATATCAAGTAGGGCAAGTTTAATCCACTTTAAAAATAATGGTTTTCTACAACTATGAGAAGATTGGTCACATTGGAATATTATCCAAGATAATTCTATCATGTCAAATGAGGTCAATCAAGCTCCTAGAGTACATAGAAGAAGGTAAATTAACTCATGAAAACCAAAGGTGGTAAGTATGAGTCATGATAGGTATGTTATTCCATGTAATCTATTTACTATGGTGGCAAATGCTACAAAAGTTAAAAAGTGTCAAGGGCTTACATTGTCTACTCATGTTGTGGATAAAGAGTCTGAACTCAAGGAAAAGACCAAGGTACTAGTTGAGGCTAGTTTTGAGGTGAGTATGGATCAAGTGAACATCTTATTGTTACTGAGCAAGTTTTATACAAAAAACATCAATTTTTAGTGTCTAGTGATGAGGTTTTGACTTAAAAATAATATTTTTTGGATGAAAATGTATGTCATGAATCTTTGTTGTCTTGATGTATTATCAATTCAATCTTAAAAGAGAAGGATAATGTTGTAGTGGTTGACCATGTTACTTATCTTAAGCCTAAGAAGAAGAAGAATAACTAAAAGTATCAGCTGACCAAAGAGGAGAATGAATATGATGAGTTGTGGTTAAATCCTAGTTTCACACTATTTTAAGACATTGTGAAAGTAGGGTGTTTTTATCTATGCTTATTAAAATACTCCTTTTAGTGGAGAAGCAAGTGTTGATATGTATGTAGTGTATGTATGGTCAAAATGGGTGTTTCCAAGTAGCCTAATGATATTGATGCAATTTCAAGAAGATTTTTATGTTTAGAAAGGCCTATACACTTCTTTGTGATGTGTTCTAGGTAGTTTTGTGTCTTGATGATCCTATTTATGCCAATTGAAGATTTTTTAGTGCTCTCAATTTTCTTAGTTTTGGCTTATAGATAAGTAGACCTAAAATGGGTTATAGGAATTCAAGGTTAATAAAGGTATGGAAGCTCAATTTTTTGTCAGAAGTGTGTGATGGCTATCTCTAGGTGTGTAAGAAGTTTTAGAGGAGGACATTGACTAGAAGGAAGTTTGTTGACCTCATTTGTTTCAAGATTCTAGGGTCTTAGGCTCTACTATAAAATTGGTTTTCCTTATTATTTTAGATATAAGTATTATTAATAGGTTGAATGGGCCAAATGGGTTGTCAAATCATAGAGATATGAAGGTTTGTGTAATTCACGTTATTCAAGTTTTTGTCAAAATGGAGGCCTAATTAGCTAGTAAGTTTTTGAAGGAAGTATGTTTCAAAGGATGAGATAGGTGATTCAAGTTGGTGTGCTTGAGGTGTAATATGATAGTGATCCATATATGAATTTTTAGGTCTTGAAGTTATGTCTATAGAAAATTTTGGTCTATGCAAGTTATAGGTAGGGCTACAAGGAGACTAGATAGGCCTAGTGTGAAGAAGAGAGATTTTTTCTTAGTTTATCCAAAAGAGAAAGGAATGAGTGTTTAAAGGTGTTTTATTAGGTTAGTTTAGATCATTTCCCCTATGTTTTTAGTGGCATGAAGTTATATTGATGGTTCTTGAGGTGACTTGAGAGAGATTAAGCCTGTGTGGTGATTCTTCATGATGTGTGGATATTTGAAGATGCTTAAGAGGTACAATGGATCATAAATATTAGGGTGAGTCCCTATAAAATTATTCTTGGTAAGTTCCATCAGATTTTAGTTTTTTGTGTGTTCTTTATTCATTGGTTGTAGTGCTTGGTTAAAGAGTGTTGGTATGTAGCTAAAGAACGTTGTCAAGGTAAGAAGAGGTAGGCTCATAGTAAGGGGGAGTTTTTAATATATTTATAATATGGTTTTATCCTATTGGTAGTATTTTTAGGTCCATAGGATGATTTGGTGCCCACTTTGTCATTATGTCAAAGGGGGAGAAAGTTATTATTATGGGAGTGTTTGAAGAGAGAGAAGGAAGGTGAGATGTATATCATTATATGATGGTTGTTGACATCAATGACAAAGGGGAATATTGTTGAAGATATATTAATGATGTCATGGTGACTTGATTAATGTGTATAGGTGACTGGATGAAGTGCCTTAATAGTTTAAGTGATAATGACAAAGTGTGCAATGTGATTATCCTAGTATCCTTAAAGTAGGCTTGGTAATCTCCTATTTTGGCAAGGTTAGGGATGATTTGAGATGTGAAATATATCCCATAATAGTTCTCCTATGATTTTAGTTCTTTTGTGCATGAGTGGAGTTCATTTTTTAGTCCATAGTTTTCACCTGGACCTTTTCAGTCCAGTGGTAGAGAAATCTGAGTGAGTAAATTTATGATATTAACATTCAAACATGTGGATGAGTCAATGGGATTTCGTCATATGGTTTTGATCAAATTAGTCCTAGGTTTTTATGTTCCAAATTTCAGTTTATGCAATGAATCACAATAAAATGTATACAAGTGCAAAGTTGACCTCCCTAGTAGTTTGACTATGTTTTCTAAGTTCAAATAGAGCCGATCAAGTAGTTTGATGATGATATATTTTACCCATGTGAAGGTGTAAAGAGTAAATGGTCACATGGGTTTTTTCAAAAAATTTCATAGTTTTTATTAACTAAATTTTAGGTCATGTAATGAACACATCAAAATATATGCATGTGCAAAGTTAGCCTTCTAGACATTTGTAAGCACAATTGGCTCTATGGTAAAAAATATGAGTAGGAATATTAATGGAATTATATCTTGCACATATGAAGGTTTAAAGAACATATTTATATATTTTTGGATTACCCTATGATATTTTATCTTAGCGTCTAAGCACAGTAAAAGTTATTAAGGTTCAAAGTTGGCTTCTCAAACATATTGCAATGGTTCCCATACTTAGTCAATATTACACAAGGTAAAGTTCAAGAAAATATCAAGGAGATTGATAGATAACATTTAATCTAGGATTTAAAAAATTAGTGAGAAGGTAATAATTTTTTGAGGTTTAACACTGAGTAAAGGTAAAGGATAAGGATCTAATGATTCACATTTAATCATGTGATTAGATCAATAGTATAAGTGGATCAAAATGGTCAAACTATTTGAAGTTTAACATCATTAAAGACCAAGGTCCTTAAATTAAGATTGATGATGTGTGATTTATATAATTAGTGAGTACATGAGATGATGGCAAGGTGTTTGAGGTTTAACTATGACTATTGGCATTTGAATTTTGAAAGGGAAAAACTAGTGCTTTATATCTTGGCTATAACTTTTGATCTACGAGGATTTTGGTGTTGATGTAAAAAGTAAAATTATAGAGGAATACATGACATATATAGAGAACCTATTTATATGGTATTATTATTTTCACAATAAAATATATTCTTATCCAAATTTGACTATGTGTTTGACCATGGACTGTAAATGACCTTAGAAGGATAATTAAGCTTGTGTTGATGTTTCATGATGACTTAGATATTGGTGAGTGTGTTAGATTATATGAGGATAATTTGTATGGATTTTTTAGGTTTTATAACAATATATTGAGTATGAATAGTTATTAATAAGTTTATTATGTGTTCATTCATAGTGTTCCTATATATACAAGGTCTATGTTTGAGATGATTGAGCATACACAGATGTGAACATAGATGACTCTAATCATTTGAGGATGTCCAAGGGGTCATGTGAAGTGAAAAAATTAATTTAAAAGTTTTAATATTCTATTTTATCCTTTATGAGGTTCTAAATGGGTGAATAGGTCTCCATGAGACCTATATGGGCTTTTACAGCCTAATTGAAATATATTGTTTAAGGGTGACCCATGGGTGATATGGTTGACCTATGTAGATGGTATTGAGTTGTGCATCAATGTGATATATGAATTAAGGGTTAAGGCATGCCTATTGTATGACCAAGATTGTGATGATCATCAATTCTCTATAAATAGTGAAACCAAATGTGATGGTTTCTAGATTAGGGAGAAGCTTTGGTGAGTATATATAGTGTTAGTTCAAAAGAAAGAAGAGAGGGTGAGTGCCTAGTGGATGGATTAATGAGAAGATCATATTGAGTATTATGTGTATGACATGTGGGTTATTTTTTTAATGTCATAATAGTTATCTTTCAATTTGAGGATGAGCAAAGAGGTCTAGGGTGATCTAAAAGGATGTTTTGGATGTTTTGAGTGTGAGTGAAGGATAGATGTTGTATGTGTGATCTTGGTGGAGATTTGAGGGATAGATCAGAGTGGTGGACTATGTATATGACAATATGGTCATGTTATTGATGTGATGATATATTTATTTCTAAAGATTGAAGAGTGATATAAAAGGTAAAAGGTGGCTCTGGATGCATTGAGTGTGCAGAGTTGAAGAGAACTAATATACTTTGTATCTCCATCAAATTAGATGGAAATTAGTGTTTATGAGATGTCATGTTATTATATGTTGTTATGGTTACTCAAAATATAGGGGGTTATATCCTCCTTGTAATTTAAAACTTAATAAATGTCTATTTTTTGTGGGTTGCTTAGCTAAACAAGTTTTGTAGCACTTTGTGGGATTATAGTCTCACTAAATGAGGGGTACTAGTTCCTTGATCAATTGTAGCTAGACTAAATTGGTTCTTTTTTCTATGAATGGTGTGTATGTTTCATGAATACTTTTGATAATTCATTAAGAGTTTGAAAGGAGTGAAATTGAAGTTGGATTATCTGGGATCACTAATTAACACCCCCCTTAGTGATTATACCTATAAATTTTTTGTATATCATTCATAGATGAATTCATGATCTTTAAGTCCATTTATTACTTCTTTCATGAAAATAAAGGCAACTTCTAAGGAGCTAGTCAAGGTGTCAAATAAGTTTGTAACCCCTATGCCACTTGGAAGGTCTAAGCTAATTTATAAGTGAGGCACATAGATTTTGAGGTCTACTTAACTATATAGTAAATATTATTCTTGTTGTAACTCTCATGGACATTTTTCAATCTTTTTATACCACTTATATCTCTCTCTCTCTTTCTCTCTCTTCACCATTATCTATAAGAGTAGCCACTTTTGTCTAAGTTTGTAATATCCACACCTAGTATGGTGAATCCCTAATATTTTGAATACTATATTTGACTTTGAATAAAGATTTAAAATATGGTTTTGAGTTCAAAAATTATTGTCTAAGTGTGTGAAGTAGTTCATAGGGGAATGAAAAGTGATAATCATCTATCCTTGTGTTCACTTTACTCTTTCATGTTTGGTGCAAGTATTTTACTCTCTAATGAGTCACATGAAGTATAATTAGTGTATTTTTATATATCTAAGTGTAAGTAAAAGAATTAGTATCTATAATCAGACCCTTTATTCATTCATCTTGAGAGGTACAATGTATATCACCTTCATGTTTGAAAACCCTTATGTTAGAGCAATCTAGGATGTTGAATCTAACCTTATGAGTCATCTTTCATAGTGAAAATATATGGTTCTCTTATGGAGATAAATTTGGTTCATTACCTTGGTATAATAGGTTACTTTCATGTTTCCTTCTATCTCTATCAATCCAAGGAAAAAAGTAGTATAGGTGATAAGATATCAAAGACAAATATTAGGAGCTAGCCCTTCAATATAGAGGATTACCTTTATTATAGGAAACCCATAGGCCTAGAGGTAATCCAATGTTTCACTAAATTTATATGATGTTTAGACAACCTCTCCAATGGTGAAAATTTGAGTGATAATAGTTCTATCATGCCTGGTGTGACTATTTTCCTAAACACATTTTGTCAAGGTGAATGTTGGTCTTGACAACATCACAACTACATACATGTATTCTACTCAACATTTGACAACTCCACTAAAGGTAATATTTAATTGTAGACTAAGTTCTATTATTAATTTTTTTAATTCTTCATGGTCCTTACTAGGTTAGCTATTAGTATAGGTAACTATCCTATAAACCCACTCCCTCAACTTGAAATTCCTCTTGAAAATCAATATCCTAATCCTATCTTGACATTTGAAGAGAAAGAATATTTTTCAAGTTAAGAAGAGTAAGAGAGTGAAGAGGAATTTTATGCAAACATGGCTAGGCAACATTCCTTCTCATCCTTCAATACTAAAAATCCTATAAACGTAAATGCCTATGATGATATCCCTCCCAATTATAATAAGAGTGTTTTCACCTTCAATGTGGAAGGTCCTATCACCCAAAGTGAGCATATTAGGGACATATCCAAAGTAATTTCCATAATAACATTGGATTTAACATTAAATTTAGACTACTTGCCATGTCTCTTAGGGGAAAATCCCTTAATTGGTATAGAACATTTCCAAGATGATGTATCACCACTTGGGATGAGTTTGGAGAGTTTTTTACTCAAATATATGTAGATAAGAGTGATCATACATCACCAATTCATTAGCTGAATGCGATTCAAAGAGGGCCCAAAAAGACTATGCATGACTTCAATGAGAGGTTTCAAATAACGTGGAATAGGATGACACCTCCCATGAGACCCCCTATAATTTTTGTTTTCCCAACATATCTTAGATCTATTAGTACTGATATAGCTATTATGTTGTAGTCCATGGGTGGGTACACTTTGCCTAAAGCTTATGACAGCCATTAGAGATGAGAATGGTTTGATCCAAGCTGTTAAAATCCATTAAAAATTATCTATGAATATCATTCCTAACATATCTATTACTCCTTAAATCCTTTCTCCAATCCCAAATTAAAATAACAAGTCTAGATCTACCCCAAGGAAAAGATACCATTTATTGGGAAGCAAGATATAAGGCCTTATAAGCTTAAGTTAGGAAACTAAATATATAATACAGAGCTTAGTAAAACACCTATTCATATATTAAATAATAAAATATATTCCAACCTCATAAATATGGTTAAGGGAGGGGACAAGGTCATCCTAACTTAAATAGGTCACCCAATGCTTATAATCCAAACTTTACTCACTGCACAAGATCCATGGTTCCAGTACATAGTAACCTAGTTCAAAGAGAAGAATGGTAGCCTTAAGGATAGTATATGAATTCCAATTAAGGGGAAGGACAAACCTTTATATTTTAATTAGGACCTAATCCTCAATTAACAACAACAGATGAATGCTTTATGTAATTATAATTTAATAAAGAGTGTGGAAGCCAAGGAGTGACCTTGGAAAACTTTTAAGTGGAAGATAGTCTTATCTAAAACCAAAGTACCTTAGTTTTAGATGAAATAATGTAAAATATAATATCCTTGGGAGATGTGAAATATTTTTATACAAGTAAAAATAATCTTCCTCTAAGGCCATATGGTGTGAACATAAACATGACAAACCTCTACAAATTTTGCACCTGTTCAAAATCAAAATGTCAGAAGGGTGACTCAAATTACTACATTACCTCAATCTCAAGCCACTTATTTTCCTTCAAGAGTGAAAAAATGTGAGTTTTTATTCTTTGAATATAATTTATTCTTTGAAGAGTACAAATACTAGCGTATCTCTTTAGGAGGTACTCCACGTGCCTAGTTAAAAAGAACTACTTCAAAAATAGTTATCCTAAATCTATATTAGTCCTCAAAAAATAAGACATGGTGGTTTATTACTTATTAATTATCCTAATCAAATTGTTTAACTCTTTACCAAATATTAAAATCCCCCACCTTTCTATCTCACCCTCATTATGGGAGACATATTAGTCCATAATTGCATTGTGGATAGTGGGGCAAGTTCTTCAGTTATGTCCAAACTTGTTGTAGACAAGAAGGATTGAAATTTCAGCCATATATTAATTTATTATTTAAAATTTATGGTATTACATCTAGTTTATTATGGCTCATTAAAGGATTGAAGGTTTTCTTACATGATTGTCCAAGCTTTCCAATCTTATAAGACATAGTGGTGGTAAATCTACCTTCTCACTATTCTATTTGCCTATCAAAGGAACTCACCACCAATATAAGAGGATATTTCTTAGATAATTGGTATTTCTTGGAATTTATAAGTTATAAATTAAAGGTGACTATTATAACATAACCATTATCTGAGTTTCACATTGAGCCATATGTGGAAGCAAGTTATAATCTAAATTATACCATTAATAATCAGGAAGAACATGTTACAGATGATGGAAAATATTAAAAAATTGAAGGTATCTTTGATATTTTCCTATATGATTATGGTTATAAAAATTATGGGCATGATCCATATGATTTTATTAAAGGGATAAACTTTGGCACATACATCATTCATGATGAAGGTGATAAACATTTTGAGGTAAGCCTTGATGATCTTTTTCAATAAACTACTGAGGGTAACTACCTCATTCATATGTATGATGATGATAAGTTTCAAATTTTGATGGATAATTAATATATCAAGGATAGTAAAATTATTCTTACTCCAAAGGAATAAGTTCATGAATGTGATAGTCATGAAGAAGAAGATGATCTATGGTAGTAGTTCCATGCAATAGTTCAAGAGTTTGAATAAGTGAGTAAGCCAACTCTCCTTCCTAATAATCATGGAATTGATAGTAAGTTTGTTGATGGACCTTATGAACATAAATGAGAGTGTCTTATTAAACATGAAGAAAAGTTTCAAACCACTATCAAGAAGGTTGCAATCATGAAAAATTATGATGAAACCAAGGTAGAAAGTTGTGGTTGAAGAGCAGTCCAAACCTCAATCTAATGTTGAACCACTTATAAACATGTTTGAGCATCAAGTTTACAATTTTGAAATATCTAGACATCAAGTACATCATGTTCTAATTTAAGGTGAAATTGAGACAAGTCCCATGACTCCCATGAAGCAAGTTAAGAAACATCCCATGAACATAAATGAGATAAAGAAGGATGCATTATCAATTAGGCCTTAATAAGAACTAGGAGTAACATTCCAAGGAGTTATAAGTGGTGAACTTGCATCTATCATAGGTCCTATGATTGGTAAGTTTCTTGATCATCTTCACATGCAAATATGTTTCAATACGGATCCATCATATGGTAACTTATAGTCATGGAGAATTGTGACCCAAGGAATATCCTTTTTGATCTTGGTTGAAGAAAGAAAAGTTTTTCATCACCTCAAACATGTTTTGAGGTCTATATATATTAGGTTAGGTATGTTTTTTGAGTCTTTATTTTGTGTTTTCCCTAAATTATTTGAAGCATAGTGTGTGTTTATTTCTTGTTGTGTTGTGTAGTGTGATTTTGAAATCTTTTGAAGGCATATTAGTTTTAAATTATAGTGAAGAGGGACTCTATAATCCTAATGGAAGGAGAAGGCTACTGGTATATGAGTATTATTAGAATGCTATGCTTATAAATCACCAAAAATGTTGACCAAATTAGACCCCAAGTCAAAATTTTATCACCCCATATAGATTGATATTTTATAGAGGTGTTTAATGTTTTTAATGGTCTTATCTTGGTCCTAAGTGATCTTAAATAGTCTTATATGGTCATGTGTATCCTTGTTTAACATTATCTAAGTTTTGGTCTTAGGTTGACTTATTTAGTCTTATGGTCAAGAACATGATCAAACATGGTCAAACATATTAAAAGTTATATTATGGTATAAATTTATTTCAAAATGTTAACTAGATGTCATCTATATCATATTATCATGAAATAACCTTTTTTTGGATCATAATTACAAAAAAAATGTTAATTTGTCCACTTTTTGGCCCATGTAGAAGAGGTGGATGTACCATTTAAAGAGGAAAACTTTTCAAAAGGATTCCAATTGTCCCTGATTTCATAGGTTTGTTAGAGAATGTTTAGGGGTAGTTAGAGGTCTAATAAAATCTATAGTTTAGCTCCTAATTTTGGAAAAAAGACACTTTTCAAGCACTTGTATGACTTTTCAAGATCAATTTTAAGTTAAAAATAATTTGGAATAGACCCTCTTGGTATCCCTTATGCCATTTTCCCAGTCTCTAGACCAAGTTTTATTTCTAAATTACATTTTAAACACTTTTTATCCTCCATCACTGCCTTCACAAGCTCATGAAGGTAAATTTTTCATTAAATAGTATGTCCGAGAGAGAGAGAGAGAGGAGAGAGAGAGGAGAGAGAGAGAGAGAGAGAGAGAGAGAGAGAGAGAGAGAGAGAGAGGAGAGAGAGAGAGTGAGAAGAGAGAGAGAGAGAGAGAGAGAGAGAGAGAGGAGAGAGAAGAGGAGAGAGAGGAGAGAGAGAGAGAGAGTTAGGAGGTAAAAATTTGGTAATTGGTAGGGGTATAAGAAATATTGAAATTAGTGGAATTATTTTGTATAATGTTTGCCTCTTATTTATGCACAATTTTTAAGAGTGACAACTGGTCACTATGGCTTATGCATCTGAGATGGGGTCTATTCTTACACCTATTTATCTAGTTCAAAAATCAATGGAGAGGAATTATTTTGAAGGTTTTTTATAGAGTTCTTGGATCTCCATTTCATGGTGGTTTCATTGACTAACTCATCTCCACAAGGTGATTTCACTTAGTGTACATGCAATTTTAGTGGGTTCTATTGCAAGTCTCTATTGTATATTCATGGTAGTGATTCTTAAAGGTTTATAACATTTCATTTTTCATGTAATATCAATAAGTTTCATGGTTTCATTATTATTTTGTCCCAAATGGTCTCTTTGTCTATGATCTTCAATTATACTTTATTTTGGGAACATGATCTATGTTTACATAGTCCAATGGAGGTTTGAAGTTCCATTTTGGTTCAAATACCAATAACATACCATAGTGTGAGGTTATCAAGATAATATTTGACATGTTTAATAATGAGAGGTTCAATATGGCATACTATACACACCTTTCAATAAGAATTTAGTTGTCTCCTCCATAGGCATGTTGTACAGACTATTGAGTGTATGGAAGATGTTCATTACTCATGAACATGCTTGATGTATCTCCCCCATACCTTCATATGTTTATTAATAATCTATTTATATCATCTTCTAATTTTCTCAATTTTGATTATAAGATCTAATTTATTACACATAGGGCTTATGCATAAGAAGACTGTGTATGTAGTTTGTACATGAATATAGGGTGAGTTTAAGATGATAAAAAGCATAGTTATTAAATCCTTGTAGACCATTGATAATTAGTTATAAGGTATGAAGTGGTGGATAATTCCAATAATTCAAGGACCTTAAGAGGATGCCTTGGTGAATCCCTAAGGCAAGTAATAGATTACCTACAAGCCTCAAGCTTGTAGGTCCTCATTTGGACCAATATCAACATTCAATATATACATTAAAAAATTGAGTATGAGTCCCTAACTCCAATGAAATGTAGATGATGTTACAAACCATTAAATAAATAATTAGGCCACTCTCATGTCAAAAATAGTATTGGTATTGAGTACACAGTTAAAAGCCCACCTAAAATAGAATGTACAAAAGAGACAAGGGAAAAATATCAGTGAAGGATGGGGTAGAGCATGTATGCTTAAAGGTTTGAACTCACTTAGAGTTTTAATAAAGTTAAAATCCATGGAAAAGATCAGTGGTGAGAGGGTAAGGTCTCAGAAATCCCACCCACAATCTTAACCCTAAAAATGAGACCTATATGCCTACTTAATAGAGAAAACTAACTTCAAAATTGAGAAAGTAGGGGTATTTAAGAGGATTATGAGCATATATGAGACCTCAATTTAGGATCAAGATAATTTAAAAGGATAGTAAGGTATTATTAATAAAGGATATACCTACACAGTTAAAACACATAGATAAAACTATCACAAGAACACCTACAAACTTACTTAAGAGTTGTCCTATTTTCAAGATAAGAAAAGTTTAATAGTATGTAAGATAAGAGATTTTGATCCTAAATAATAAATCAAATAAGTTCATAAAATCTTGAAGAGGATCACTGAGGGAAGTTAGTAGATGAGGCTTTGAAACATTAGACATAGTCAAATGACACATAACTGTGTAAGATACCCTATATGGATTGGAGTAAGGTCAAGATGATTTAATAGTACCAAGAAGATTCCCTTTTTATTTAGTCATATTCAAGATTTATGGTAGGGAGAGAGAAATTATTTCCAAACCCCAACACATAGTCAATATCTCTAATAAGTACCTACATGTGGTTATATGAGGGTTAAGTCATTTTCATTCTTGAAGTAAGTAACAAGAGTGGTGTTGAAATTATTTGAGACCAATTTGATACTTAAAACAAGTAATGAGATAAGAGAATATCATTGAGGAAGAGGTGAAGTCTCAAACCCACATAGAGTAGTCAAGTAACCTAGAAGTCACCTACCTATGGATAGTGAGAAGTGAACATGTAACAAGGCCAAGAATGAAGATACAAAGGTGTTAAGAAAGGTTTAAACACAATCAAAATACATAAACAAGTTAAAAGTCCCAAATTAAGATAAATGAATAATGGTGAGGTCCTATAAGTAACTAATACAATCCATACTCTAAATGCCACCTACATACAAACATGAATAGGATAGCTCATGAACTATTAAAGAATAACTAAGGTGTTTGAGAGGTTTCCAAGGCATATCCTAGTGAAAACCATGATCAAAAGGTCATGTTAATACCAAAACAAATGAATATAGGTAAATTAGAGACTAATCAAATATAGGTTTCTAAAACCTCATACATAGTCATTTCAAGAATCATACACACAGTCTCGCCCTACAATCCACTCTTGAGGGAATTTTTTGATTAAGTCCTCTAATGGCATGATAAAGGTATTAAATTTGGTATATATCATGATCATGAGTTGAAAAATAATTATATTGTATCATTAATTCCACACCAACATTGGACATATCCATTATTTTGTCTCAGACTTTGCCCACTCCTTAGGTAAGGGGCAGTCAAGATACTTAGGCATCCACTTGGTCTCAAGCAGTAGAATAAAAATTATACAAATCATAAATTGAAAATTATGGTAGTAAAAATAATATAATATGTCTCCATTCATTCTCATGTGGAAATAAGCTTCATTTCTCACTCTAAGGCCCTTGAGGGCTAGCAAAGTGGAGATAACTCTTATACACCAACAACTTGACTAGTGTAACCTAAGCATAAAAAGGGGTCATGAGAACTTATATATAATGTGTAATCATGTAAAATTATTTTTCAAAGGTGTCTAATCCTCTAAAAATAGTAATAAGGAGTTTTGAGAGCTAAAACTCATGTTTGACATCTCTCCAGCCTTAAGAAAGCTAAGCAAGCCACCATAAGAGAAACTTTAGATGCTCATACCTTTTAACACACTTTACATGGGATTTTGAGCCTTTTTTAATAGTTTAATGGGTATAATAGGAATATTTTACAAGTGGAAGGAGGTCATTTAATGATTTTTTCTTTATGAATAATTGTTAAGACTTCAACTAGGTCTAAAACCTCTCTTAAACCCTAATAGTGACTAGTCATGGGAAAAATAGTTAAAAATCACATCTCATGACACATTTTTCTCTTAAAATATTTTTGATGTTGTTTAAGACTCCAAGGATGTTACCCACATGTACTTTGATGTTCACATCACTTGTATGGATTGGTATAAATATCCTATTTTGTATGTTTTTTTATGTTTTGAAGGTGTTACAAGAAGTGGAGAGCTTAAAAATAATGGGATGTGGTAATTTGAGACTTTTATTATCCATTTAATTAAAAAAAAATTCACTGGAGATTTTGGAAATGATCAAACCAAGCCCATTTTTTAAGGTAATCTCAAACAGGCTCAAAATGAGACTAGATGACTTGGCCATTTCTTGGTTTGCATACTTTCACATGATTTCAGGACCCTAAATTTGATATGGAGGTTGTTTATGGCCTATGGAAAGTTAATAACATAGGGTCCAAACCAAGGAAACCTAATTGAGGCCTAATTCAACAGAGAGAAAGGCATAAAAAATGTGTCTCCACTCAGATTATGAAGATGAAATTTATATAGAGATATAAGGAAATATAGGGTCCTAAAATATTCCCTTATTTTTTAAGATCATCCATAAAACTGCCACATAAGGATATTTAAATAAAAATGGCTACAAGGAAACTAGGCCTATTGAAGGCTTAAGGAGGATAAAAATGAGTTCTTGGGAGTTGGTCTAAGAACCAAAATGGTGTATTTTAGGCCTTCTATCATATTTTAAGACCATTCATCTATTTTTTATGATATATATATAATATGCACTTTATTTTGAGGCCACTTGGACCAAATTAGGTGTGGTAAATAGAGAGTTATAAGACACATATGCATATAACTAATGGAATGGTAGGTTAGAGGAGTTTTATATAGGCATGTAAGATGTCAATTGATTTTTTTATATCATTTCAAGTTGAATTCATGATCTAGAATTCCATTTGTCATTAATTTCATGCAAAGAAATGGTAGTTTCTAAGGAGCTAGATAAGGTGTCAAACAAGTTTATAACACCTATACCACTTGAAATGTTGGATCTACTTTATGAATGAGACACATGGCCTTGGAGGTTTGATGGAATGTCTCATAACTCCTCTTCTTTTGTAACTCTCATGGACATTTTTTAATATTCTTTCATCACCTCTCTCTCTCTCTCTCTCTCCTCTCTCTCTCTCTCTCTCTCTCTCACATCAGTTGTCTTATTGTGACTATATTTTAGTAGAAAAAAGTAGGCTTATGGTTTGTTTGTTTTTAAAACTAATTTTTAATCTATGTTGGGTTAGTTTTATAGATCTAGATCAATATCACCAGTCAATATTGACCCATTGGCTAGTACTAACCTACATAGAATTAAGGCACAATGACTATATAATAAATTTTGATTATTTATACTTTATTTATGTTTTCAATCCATAACCATGATGATATACATAACTTTAGAAACTAGTCTCCCTTTACCTTAAAAATCCTAGGTGTGTTTTTGAGGGATATAAATGTTTAAAAAATGAGGGAAGTTTAATGAGTTGAGTTGACTTCAATCACCCCTACCTAATGAATAACTATTTCCTATGTATTTGATACTCCAAAGAGGTAAATAAAGATATTCATAGTTATCCTATCATGTGTGATTGTGCAATTATGATCCTTTAATATATGTATGAAACTA
Organism: Torreya grandis; assembly: GCA_037957365.1. Taxonomy (NCBI): domain Eukaryota; kingdom Viridiplantae; phylum Streptophyta; class Pinopsida; order Cupressales; family Taxaceae; genus Torreya; species Torreya grandis. Next base: position 147,443 of record JARHVA010010601.1, read on the forward strand.
ATGATTCAAATTTGATACTTAACAATGCTTGATTTAACTTGGATTGTGACTAATCCTAGTTATAGGTTTGAAATTTAGGAATAATATGGTAGATTTTCTCAATTTGAAACATTCTATAGATGTATATTAGATAAGTGCCAGGTCCATTTTGAATATGACTTTGATTTGTTTATATATGCATCTAATTTAATAATTCCTTATACCATTGGCATGATAGGCTAATGGGACAAACTTAAGGATAGGATTAATTTTATAAAATACTAGTTTATAAGAGTGGGATGATATTAATCAGATTAGGTCAATATTGAATGGTGATACTAACCAAATTTTGGAAAAAAAATATCCTCTAAATAAGAGGATTGAACAAAGAGTCTTGAGATGTCTATGCAGAATATTTAGTAGGTCTAAAATAGATAGTAAGGTTCTTATTGGTGTGTAATAAAAAAGTTAAACTATTGATTCATAAGATAGAATGCAAGTGTGATATAATGGTGGATTAATACCTTGTTTGTGTGGCTCAAGTCATGCATGGTATAATGTTTTTTAAGTTTATCATTTTCAAGTACTGAAGACCATATTTTAGTATCTACACTTATATATAGTTATGGATAAAACATTTTGAATTATCAATAAGATAATAATTTCAATTTTTTCACAATGACTCAAGTCTTAAATTATTTTATTACTTTAATATTTATATTCAAGTATATATATTTTTCAATTTATTTTTAATTCTTTTGTAGGTATGTTAGGTGTGTTAAATTTGTATTTTATTTCATATTTACGTTTTGTAGGTTAGCTTAGCTATATTTTATTTATTATTTTCCTTTTTATTTATTTATCCTTTTATAGTGCATGTTGTATAGTTTTATTTCATACTATTGTTATTTATTTTATATTGTGTTCTAATTACAGTTTAGGGTTTCCTAGTAACAAATAATTTTGATGTATAACTATAATCTAAAAGTAAAATATGTGATCAAAATTGAAAGTGAAGGAAATTAAAAGTGAAATATCATATCCAATTTTAAAGTGTTAATATTTTATGCTTCAAAATAATACCTCTTCCATAGGTAACATCTATCATTGAGTCAATAATAGTTTTTGAACATGAAAAAAGAGAAATGATACAAATATGAGAAAGTGAAATATGATATGTGTTAGAGTAGGGTTTTATTATTTTCCCTTATTTTTTTATTATAGGACTTTCCCCCTCACTTAGATTTTTTATAATTTCATGGGATAGTCTTGCTTAGGTCTACTTGGAGTTAAAGTTTAACCATAGGAATAGAAAATTATTCCCTTGACTAGATATTCTGAGTATGAGAGTTAATATTTTATTCATTCCTATTTTACCAATTTTCATGGAGATTTGTAGGGAGGAGTTACACATGCACTCCCCTATATGTACATCTCACATTTATGAGTTTTTGTAATGGAAGATTGGGATTTGTTCTTATTTTTGTTTTTTTTAATATTACAATGTATGTGATTTCATTTTGCTTGTAGCTATTATGTTGAGTACTAGCTTGTCTTGTGCCCATCACAAACTCATATACTCACTTTATCCAGAGATCTTGGTCTCCACTCTAATATGGTATAATATCCATTATAGTTTAAAAATGTTTGGTGTTTTATTTTCCTAGTATTAATTTTAAATCTTGAGTTTATTTGTAAAAAATAATGAGAATTTGTCTTCATAATCCATATTTGAGGGGTTTTACAGTGTACTGTGAAGCATGTTTTTGGAGGGTTTACAAAAATTCTCATGTGTTTTTTGAAAAAATATCAAAAACCTTAGTCTTCCATGGCCTCACAAACTTCACAACCTCCCCACACATGCCTACAATAGTCCTCTCACAACTAGTTAGGGTGAGTGTCAACTTGTTCTAGCCACCACTAATAGCATGGACTAAACCCTTGCTCAAAATAAACCTACTTCCTCTTAAATGGCTTACTATACATTGGTGTTAGATTTCCTCTAGTTTATGGGTCATGTGGTGTTCATCTATTGATCATATTTACTCCATTAACATTCCTCCCCTGGCTCATCATTTATCCCACTTGGTTCAAGATTTATCTATTGACATGCATGTTGGTCCAACAATGTCACTCATCTTATTCCTCTACTTATTGTTGACTTGGTAGTCTTTCTTATAGAAAACCACTCACTTAAATTCATGTGGTTTATGATACCACTCTTACATGAAATTCATGGTTTTATTTTAGGGTAAAAGTTTACTTGGAAGACCA